>JADMLD010001510.1:0-104605 GCA_017589585.1 Phylloscopus whistleri
CCAACAACAACAACAAACAAACAAAAAAACACCACAAAACAAAAACAAAAAAAAAAAACAACAATGGAAAAATACCCCCTCAAATTGGTTACAATAGGTTACAAATACTTCTAGACATTTAGTGATTATGACTTAATAAAATGAATACTAACCCCAGAAATTTATATAGCTGCAAGAAACAATTCTTACTTGTCTTGGAATTTATTTATGGATGTTGCATGACATCAAAAATATGGCTGCTTAATGCTTATGTTATATATTTTTGGTCTGTAAAAATACTTTAAAAAGGTGGATTTTGCACTGAAAATGTAGGCATAATTATTTTTTTTGTAAATTGAAAATCTAAATAGAAAAAAGTAAAGGACAAGATAATAAAAATCTAGCAACTATAGAAGATGTCAAATGTCAGGACAGCCTTGGGGGTTTTTAAAGTTGTAGTAGGGAATGAGGCAAAATTAATTAAAATTTTTCGTCCAAATTAAGGGAATGTTATTATTTAACATGGAGTAATTTTTTATTTTTTTTTTTAATGTTACAGAATCAATCAGGTTGGAAAAGACCTCTAAGACCATCAAGCCCCAGCTATGACCTAACACCACTATGTCAACCATACCATGCTTTCCACCTCCAGGGAGAGTAATTCATCCAGTCTTTCCATAACCACCTCCAGGGACAGTGACTTAACCACCTCCCTGGGCAGCTGGAGGACCACCTACCCTAGTGTACTTTAGGACTGTTCTTCTTGTCCTATTGCTGGTTGCCTGGAAGAAGAGGCTGAACCCCACCTATCTACAACTTCCATTCAGGTAGTTGTGGAGAGGGATAACGAGGGAGGTTTCTCCCCTAAGCATCCTTTTCTCCAGGCTCAACAACCCCAACTCCTCAGCCACTCTTCCCAGGCCATGCACTCCAGACCCTTCACCAGCTTCATTGCTCTTCTCTGGACACACTCCAGCATCTCAATGGCCCTCCTGAACTGAGTGGCCCAGAAATGAACAAAGATTCAAGGAGAGGCCTCACCAGTACCAAGTACAGAGAAAGTAACGCCTACCGGGTCCTGCTGGCCATAATCTATCTTTTACAAACTGTTGCAGCAGCCCTCTTGTTAGAGGGTAGAAATGAGCTGAGACACAAGATTTCTTGTTTATCACAACATGAAAAGGGTCCTGGTTTATTCCTCTTTACAGCTTGACCATCCTGACTCCAACTATTCGCTGACTCTGGCTGCAGCAAACGCCTACTGGAGGTTTCCCTTGCAGCCTCTGACTGCTGGTTATTTCCTGCTAAACTATGACTGCATGTATTAGTTTGCAGACTCTGACTACAGGTTTTTATCTAGCTAGACTATGACTGCATGTTCTAACAACAGGCTCTAACTACAGACGCAGACTGACTTCACAGCAGTGATTCCCTCTCCCCAGTTTCCTCCTTCTTCATGATTCTCCCCTCACAAGCTAACCCACTTCCTTTTTTCCACACTTATCTTTATTGGGTATAGCTGTGACTCATCAGGGGCAAGGCTGTATTGGGTAATTAACACAGCTGTTACTTATCAGGGGTGAGGTCACCTGTATTCCCTTCTCCTACAACAAACCAGGATGCCATTGCCCTTCTTGGCCTAGACATACTGATGGCTAAATCATATATATATATATATATATATATATATATTTAGTTATCTAATTGTAGAAAAATATATAAATTATTTACAAGGGACTATTAATTGTGAAAATGAATTCAATAGTAAAATTTCCAACATTAGGTAGAAACAAACACAGTCTTCTAAAAAATTATTTTTTTAAAATAAATTTAAGATACTAAGTTCTCCTGATTTTTTTTTATTTATGCAGTTTTTTGTGGCATACTATTTTTTGGTCAAGGAAAATCATCAAACACGATAAAATTGTGAGAAAAAAGTTTGTATGGAGTATACCTTATTCTGACTGTGGTATTCTGTGCTCATATAATCAAAGGATAACCACGGGTTACTATCCTAGTTGTGGATTGGTTCAGTCAGAATACATTAATGAAAGATGGGTCTGCAAAGAAGCTACATTAGTTAAAACATATGCAGGCATAGCTAAGGATAGTGTGAAGTGAAGAATAACTCCTGTCTTTTGAAAGTCTTCCTGCCCCCCTAATATACAAATGTCTTGTGAATTTTCTTTAGGATCTAGATTTCACTAACACAAAGCCAGGATATCAGTACAAGTCAGTGGTCCCTAGACCACCATGGTTTTGGCGATTTCCTTATTGTTAAATTAGTCTTTGGGATCTTAAGGGCTCAATGATTTATTCTGCATTGATTAACACAGAAGTGTTCAGCATTCATTTCATGCATTAATGTCCTGCAGTTTAATTCTCCTAATAATTAAGGCTTTGCTCTGTAGGGGGTGTGTGTGGAAAAAATCAAATTGATTTCAATGTCTGGTGCAAAATAATTTTTTTTTTTTTGAGAAACCATTAGAGAAATTAAAGCATTATTGGAACACTGAGAACATTATTAAATTATTTTCCTTCTTCTGTAGCTAAAGGAAACAAAAGGATACAATTAATAGTTTGGAGGATTCTAGCTGAAAGAATTTAACTATTAGGATCCTGAAACAATAATGTTTAAGAATTCAGTGTTTCTTGAATGAACGAGGCCTATGAAACTGTGAATATCTAAAATACATTTTGATCCAGGAGTGGACTGTTAAGTGCAAAAATTTGAAATATTTGATGTATTCAATTGGGGACACAAACTCTCCGAAAGAAAACATGAAGAGAGAAATAGGAAGTGTCAGTTCTGCTTTTTTTCAGGAAGGCTACAAGCAAAACTCAGCTATGGTGTTTCTGCTGAGACTGAGGCATTTGGATCATCCACTCCTCCGACGTAAGCTAGAAGAAGATTACGTGTATTCAAAGGGTCAGAGCACTCAGCTAAGGTTGTGGCAGAGCCAGTGTAAGGTTCTGCTTCTCCTGTAGTTGGTTGGTAGTTGCATATTCAGCATCTCAAAGGAATGCTTTGATTGATCTGCATCCAAACTCTCGTATCAAGTCTTTTTTTAAGAATTTTTACATTTGCCAGAGAGAGAATATACACATAGAGCTTAGGAGATGGAATATCCAGCTTTATGTAAAATATTTATCTTACTGAATGTTTTATTAAGATCTGTTTAAAATTATTTTGAGCATTATAGATATTCTGAGGGTATACTCTTATTTAGTAAGAGAGGGCTAGGGAGTGAGCTTGAGAGTTGTGATTGCTGACACTGCACTGTTGTTAGCTTGCTTTCTGACCCTCTTTGGGCCACTGAGACACTCCTGTTAGAAAAAGGACAATCTGAAAAGAAATGTGAACACAAGATAATCTCTGCTGCTTATCCTTGAAGCCAGGTGTATGTCCTTACGTTTCTCTTATCTAGCAACATAAAATGTATTGCTCAGGGTCCTTTTTCTAGATAAGAGAGAACATATTTTAGCTCCTGGAATATACAAGTGTAGTCTTGTTCTCTGGCCCATGAAAAGTGAAAGTGTTTCAACAAGGCAGCATAAAAGAGAAGAATCTTCTGGCTATAATCAATTTTATAAGCTTCTGGCTAAAGCATCCACCTAGAAGACATTGGGTCAGACTTTCGTTTTCAGATTGAGTGACTGAGCTGTGTTATCCTTCAGCCTGAGTGAGTGGAGTACTTGCTGACTGACTGAAGAAAAGGGACGCACAATGTGCCAGGTCACTGTGTCTTCTACAATATTGAACTCTATAGTGATTTCAGTCAAATAATTATCGGACTGGGTTTTGTGATTAACATAAGCAGAAGGTGACCTAGGTTTTACAACCTTGAATGGTTTAAGAAGAAATGTCTTTCTGAGAAATTGCGTTAATGCATTTGGAGCTTAGTATGTCCTGTAGAAAATGTAGAATATTTGGATGGTTGTGTTTCCTTTCAAGGACTTTGATAGCTCAGCAGGTAGGCAGCAACTGATATACATTTTGGGAAATGTCCAGGGATTAAAAAATTATATATTATGTATATAATTTCAATAATTTGCAGATTTAATCCTAGAAAATTTATTATTTTAGTATGTAGCACAGAGCAGGAAGCAAGAAAACCTTAATAAAATATCCCTGTCACAACGTGGCTTTTTTATACCTGGAATGTGTGAAATCACATCTACCTGTTTGGCATTTGTTTTTGCATAAATAAATGTTCCTATTAAATGGCAAGGCTTCTGAGCTCATTATAAGGACACTTTGTATTAAAAAATAACATGCCATGAATAATATACAGTAATTATAAATCTACCTCCATATGTGAGACTGAAGTTAAAATCCTTTTCATAATACCGATTTATCCATTTCTACTAGTTTCCAATCACAAGATCACTCAAGAATGACATCTTTTTTGATTGCTTCAGATTTTTTTTAATTTAATGGATATAGTAGTACTATTTTCATTTCATGTCCTAAATATTGTCATGTAAGCAAAAATTAGTTGAATTTTGTTAGGCTTTAATCTAATATTTTGATCAACCCTCTTCTTCAAAGTTTGCCAAAAGGTTTCACATGAGAACAAAATATTCTTAATGAAAAAAAATCATGGAGAGAAAATGTTTTGCTCTTGTGGCAATTTCAAGACTGAACTTTTAGAACATGTCACATTTATAACTGTATATGTTTTCCACAAAGAAGAAAAAAAAAATCCCCAGAAAGCAAACAAACAAATAGTCTCAAGGTTAAAAAAAGACAAGCTCTTAGAATCAGGATGGTGTGCCTTTGTTTAGCTTTTCATTTGTTCCTTTCTTTTGTGAATTACACAAAATGTATCAGTTATCTGTCTTTGGTGAAATCCTCACCTGGTTTTCTTTTCTTTCTCATAAATGTACTGTTTCCTTGCATAAATCCCCTTGACATTTGGAATCCTTCTCTCTCTTAACACTAAGAGAACATTGTACACAGCACTGAAAATTACAAAAGCTAAATTCCTCAGAAAGAAGAGAAAAAAGTCAACATTTTGACATAGTGCTTAATATTAACATGTTATTATATGCCATCATATCAAAGAGAATTTGATAATATCTCCATTTTGACAATGTTTCTTTTATTAACAAACTTGGATGATACTGTGACTGTGGGGCAGACCAATGTTTACAATTTAAGTCTGTAAACTAAGAAATCTGAATTTGTTCTCTGTGGAGGGGTAGTATGGGCTTTTGACAAGATGCTATTAGGGCCACTGTAATCTCATCAGGGACACATCAGAAAACTCAGCTCCTCAAGCAGAGAAAAAACATGGTGAAATTGTTAGAGGCTGCAATCTTAAATTATGCATGATTGTTGACAGCTCATAGTGTGAACAAATGCTGTAATGTTCCTTTACAGATTTTCACTTTTTCCTAACCCTCTACTCTATCCATACTGCTCAGGGTGATAGAGAGATCAAGTAGTGGAATGCCCAGAGTTTAAATTGCTTTGCTTCATTTAGCTTTTTAGAAGCTGTGTGTTTATTTTGCCATACTTTATAACCTTACTTATGCTGCTGTTCATGCACAAACACTCTTTGTATATGTATAGCACAGCAGGAGATACAGTTTTACATAATTTCACTGTCACCAAGCATCTATCAATGAAGAATTTATTGTGCTTTCTACTGTTTTTATATGCTACAGCCATTCTGGAAGAGTTAACTACTCTTTCAATAGGAAGAGATGGAAAAGGGACAGATTAGGAAGGCCTTTTTGATTAACTATTTTTAGTACTTTAGATACTGGAAGGATGGAGACCTTGGTTCATGTTACTGACAAGGTTAAAGAAAAATTACCCAGGAAAGCTGCCCAGGAACTGTCAGAATCAGAAAGTCATCCTTGTCAAATACGCCAAACAGATTCTACAAAGCTCGTCTATGCAAACTTTCCTATACTCTTTAGAAAAAGTAGAAATTGAGGTCTCTAGCCCTCCAGTCTGCAACATTAAAAAAATCCAGTAATCAAAGCTATTTTTCCTTCTGTTCCAAGTGAATATTATAAATACAACTCTGATGCATGAAAATCATATAGGCTTCAGATAGATAGAGAGGCTCTGTTTATTTTTAATAAATCAGATGAAAATCACACCAGATACAGGGTTCGAATTTGTGTAAAAAAAACCCAAAAAAAAAACCCAAAAAACCCCCACAAACAAAAAACAAACCAACCAACCAACCAAACAAACAAAAAAAACAAAACCCAAAACAAAAACAAATACCCAGCCACATTTAAAATAGAGTTTACTGCATGATACCTGAAAATCATGGAATGAAAGAATGTCTTAGTTTAGAATGGGGTGTTAAAGAACACCTAGTTCCAACCCCCCCTGCCATGGATAGGTTCACCTTCCACTAGATTAATTTGCTCAAAGCCCCATGGAACCTGGCTATTTACATTTCCAGAGACTGTGCATCCACAATTTTGCAGGGAAACCTGTTCCAGTGCCTCGTCACACAAGTAGAGAGTTTCTTGCTAATATTTGATCTAAACCTACTCTGTTTCAGTTTAAAGATGTTGCTCCTTGCCGTGTCACTGCACACCCTTGTAAGAAGTCCTTCTTCAGCTTTCCTGTACTTCCCTTTTAGGTACTGGAAGGCTGCTATAAAGGTCTCCCCAGAGCATTCTCTTCTCCAGACTGAACAACCCCAAACCTCTCTCAGCCTGTCTTCATAGAAGAGATGTCCCTGTCCTCTGCCCCCACTCACGCTGCTCCTCAGGACTTGCTCCAGCAGGACCACATCCCTCTTACATTTGGAGCCACAGAGCTGGATGCAGTATTCCAGGTAGGGTGTTAGAGGGTTTTTTTTTATTGTTCATGGACTGTTCTCTATCCCCCTGTTTTCTCTGAGTTAATGGTTTTGTCCCAAAAGTTGTTTTCACCTCTTGTGCTGTCAGTTGTACCGACCCCAACCCCTTTTTCCTGAATATTCTAAGTCAATCTTTCCCTGGACACATACCTGTCAAAATCTGTTTCGGGGATTCCCCTAATCCACGACGCCCCATTTGTTCATGTAACTTGTTTTCTTTCCACTGGTTTCCCATGAGTTCCTAAAGTATGAAACTCTTCCTTGTTCTCTTCCCACACCCTCTCCTTACTGGTCAAAATTTGTTACCTACCCCTTGAACCTCCCATTTATAAGCTGCTGTACACTGTGCTTGGAGTCTGTCTGTCACTGGCTGTTCAGGAGAATAAACCCTTCTGGATTACAAACAGAGGACCTCCCTGTCATTCTTTGTCCCCATCCTGGCCCAATCTAAAGTCCTTTGTGCCGTAGAGCAATGCTCTAAGCTGTGTCTCTCGTCCCCCCTCGGGAGACACATCCCTCTCAGGGTGCTGAGCCGTGGTGGCTGAGACTCCGGCCAGCGTCAGTAGGGTCTCACTTGAGTAGAAGGGCAGAATCACATCCCTTGATCACTGGCCAGGGATACAGTTGGCCTTCTGGGGTGTGAGTATGCACTCATGGATCATGTTGAGTTTCTCAACCACCAACACTACCAAGTCCTTCTTCCTGGTGCTTCTCTCAACCCTTTCTCTGCTCGGTTTGTATTTATACTTGGGATTCTCCTGACCCAGGCATGTTTGGTCATGTTGCACTTCATGAGGTTCACACAGGTCCACCTCTTAAGCCTGTGGAGGTCCCTCTGGATGGAAACACTTCCCTCCAGTGTGTTGACTGCACCACACAGTTTGATGCCATTGTCAGGCTTGCTGAAGGTGAACTCAGTTCCACTTTCCATGTCACTGGGAGAGTGTCAGATGCTTTGCACAAGTGCTGATAATGGATGTGTGTAAGATTCTATCACACTTCTCTCTGCATGACTTGAAAAATTGATGTGAATATATTTCATTAATGGCAATACTAATTATGCTTATAAAACCTAAATATTGCTTTGAAACATAATTCTAATTTGACTAACCTTTTGGGTTAACTGTTTAGAAAAGCTTTTTTTTTTTCTCCTTAAGTTAGCATAAAATCAGTACAAAAATAAAAATAGTAGAGCAGGTTGCACAATTAATGGAATGAAGTGTACAGTTTTACATTTGGGTAAAAACATTCCTTAGTCATCCTCAAAGACATAATTTGTAATGTAAAGTGCAACTGTGACCAGTTGTCGGTTCTCCTCTGTGCATAAATGTTATTAACCCATGTCCAGGATGACTGATGAATTGATAATCTAAGTCTTTTGGGAGTCAAACTTCAAATGTTAGAAACTAAGTCATAATTACAGATTTCCAGCCCTCAATATGCTGCCAAAATACAGGTCATTTTAAGGTATGCTCAAACTGAGGCAGCAAAAATGTCTAGTCATGCATACAAAACGTTTAAAAAGCCCTCTCTTTTCTACGTAAAGAGTTAACATACTTATTCTATATTTTCTGTCAGTATTACTATAAAATGTGCATGAACAAATGTAATTTTTTTTTTTTCATTCTTAATAACTTTTTTCTTTGGAACCTTAATTTACTCACACTTCCTGAGGATAAGATTCAAGAATAAACCAAGGCAAGTAGTGGTTGTGGTCCAACTCCATTATCCATACATTTTGCACTTGTTGTCATTAGGCTACTAATTTGTGTGTTTATACTATGCTACAACTCATTTTATATTGATTGATCTGAGTGATACCCTCTCACCAAGTGAGGAATATTTAAAATAAGAGGCAAAAAATTAGTTAAACACCATTGAAAATTAATATGCAAAGAATAATTTGCATTATTGATGTTTTCTGAAAACAAAGGCCTGCAACCAGATTAGGTTAATCAATGAAGAAATACATTCTATCTAATAATGAACAACTCAACATAAGAAATGTATTACTGGTGGCATTCTGAAATAAGATTTCCAGAATAAAGCCTAACTTGAGAATTCTTTCTCTTCGTATCTGACACCCTGTGTTTATTCTGTGTTTTTTGTCCTCCAACAAAGAAAAAAAAAATGGCACTTATTTCATTATTCTACATGGAAATCAACCCATAATTATATGTTTGCGAGTTTTCTGTTTGAGAAATTTTATGAGTTCTAGACGAATCAACCAAATCAAAAGAAATTAAAGTATGATAGAACAAAAATCCCATTATTTAATTCTGATGTATCCCTGAGGCTTGCCCCAGAAGGTGAACCCAAGAGATATATTTATCATCAGAGTGAGATCTGAGTTTACCGCTCAAATGTCAGGAAAATGATTTTTTTAATAACTGGTATCCTAAAATCACCAGTGGGGAAAGCTGTTTATTTCAGCTGCAGTGCAGCCTTTGTTCTCTGCCAGTTCCTGAAATCATTATTTGAAAATCATTTCCATAATAGATGAGAATCTTCTATTTTTGGAGAACAACTACTGCTTAAAACAGTTGTGGAATCCTTACATGAACAAAGAGTGCTAGTTAGAAATATAGTAAAACAAATATTGACACAGAAACTTTTCTTATATAATCTGTATTGTGTGTTTCCATCACAGCACAGATTTATTTTTCACATTTTAAGTAACTACCGAACATTGAATTTATTCAGGAAGAGGAAAAAATGTCAGATTACCGTTCATTCAAGCTATGCAGCTGATGGAAGAGTACTAATGATGTACCACAATTCAAAAAAAAAACAACAAACAAACAACAAAACAAAACAAAACAGTGAGCTCATATAAATCTAAACTTGCTAATATGACACTGGGCCTGGAGATAATAATACAAAACATTGATTCAAAATCTTTGGGTTTAGAATTAAAGGAGAGTAATATGCTTAATGCCGGTCAAAACTGTGACAAAAAAAAGTTTGATTTTCCTTTTAGAGAGTATAAATCTAGCTCAGAAATGTAACATTTGTTCAATCTTTGATTTCTTCCTGTGAAACCTTTGATTAAAAACGTCTGTACACACACACAAAACTGGCATAGCACAATATGAATAGAATGTGCTCTAGATGCATAATTAACATCTCAAATCCCACTATTGGTGGGACCTTGATTGAAGGGGGTGCTTTTGGCAGGGTTGAATAGAAATCACTGGTAAGTCCGATGAAAGACAATATTTCCTCTGGGAATAATCTAGAAAAGAAAAAAAAATGCTATTGATAAAACATAAGTGATATAGAGGAAATTATCTTAAACTAGAATGTTAATCATATAGAGTGATCTAATGAGTTCATCTCAGGTTACCTCTTCAGCAAGCTGGCTGGTAATGTAGTGGAGAGCAGTTACAGGATTTACCATACAGAAAGCAGGAAACACCCCTTGAAAGTGGGGACATAACTTTGAGTCATATTCAATACTTACAGTATATAATTAATTTATTGTCACCTCCTTCTATGACTTAAGGTTAGAAAAGATTAATAAAAATTTTGACCGTAAAACCAAGCACAGGATGTGGTTTTTAGGGAAAAAATCAAACTTCTCCTAGGATCTTTGATCTAGAGAAGAGGCTGCATCATAAACTATTGAGTCATGGGTAAACCTACATAAATTTAGAGATGAAGCATGTCAGATATAATTTACAGTGGAATCTTTATTTTTTGAGATCATGAAATTTCCCTCAGTGACTTTGGCACAGTGGGGGAAGAGTCACAATAAATATAACAGTTTATGTCATATATCAGATTTTAGAAAATTATCTAAACCAGAATTTCAACATTATGTTCAGAATTAAATACTATGCTACTTCAGAAATAAAATAAAAATTAAATCTTAAATAAATATATAAGATCTGAAAGAGAAGAAATAATAGTTACAAGCAGGACTGAAGAAAATCTATTAAGATTAGAATACTGATATAATCTCATCTTGGTGGAGCGACAACTATCGATATCAGAAATTATTTTTGCTTGAGTATCCATAGAAAAGAGTTAGCAAAGTGGTGTATGATTGCACACTTCTCAATTATTGCATTATGAATACCAGTGGATTGGAAAAAAGCATAAGGAAAAAGCAATGAACAAACCAACTAAATCAACAAGGCAATGAGCTCAGGATTTTTGCCTCTGTAGAACCTAAAAGAAAATAATTTTTAATGTGTACTCTTAGTAAATACTCAGCAGGAAATACACTTGTATTGCCTGGGAGATGCAATGTAGCTTTTCTTGACTAGCTTCCATGATTCCTTGGAATACTGAATTTTGCAATAATTTCCTCTTAAGGGTAAAAACATTTGAAAGCAATCATGAAATAACCTGTGTAGGAGTGGAATGACATCCTATTACCACTGTTTCAGAGAAAGGGGAGCTAACCAGTATCAGCTAAGAATATTTTTTCCAGTTGCTCCATACAGTGATAGCCATGTGCTAAGAGTGAAGATGTAAAGTCACACTTGTCTTAAACTGTGTCTTCAAAAAAAGTGTTATATGACAAATTTCTGGATTATTTCAGCATAACTCCAGTACAACTAACCCATGTATAATAAAGTTCCTTTTTATTAACAAAACCCACTAAAACACTAATTAAGACAACATATATAGATCTATTAAAATCATTATAAAGTTTAAATTAAATCAATATTACAATATAGAAAGAAAAAAATCTTAGCAAAGCTACTCCTCTGCTATTATGGATGAACAAATATTAACTTCCATGGAATTTCATTGTCTGTAGATGAGTATTTGGCTGCCAGTCTGAGGTTTCTTTCGGCAGTGAACAGGAGGTGACATTTGAAAATTCATAATATTTTTGTATCTCACTTTTCCTTGAAGAAAGAGCTCTGTGAAGTCAAGAATCCCAAGAACTTTAAGATGACGTCTGGACATCCAGAGGCCTGCTTAACCTGAGACAGTCAATAACTCTATCTATCCCTACTTAAGTTATAAATACTGATTTCTGTCCTCTGCTCACCTCCCATATTGTGCCATCATAAGTGTTTAGATTATGCTTACTCTCTCTATTTTAAAATGGGGTGAATTGTCCTGTGGAGATGTGGATTTGCCTTCAAGGTCTGCAAAAGTAAGCAGAAGTGACCACATTAAGTTGAAATGGCTGCTTTTCAGTACTTACATGAAAACAAATTAATCCCATCAAAAGAAAACCACTTTGCCCTGTATGTGTTTACTCCAGGAATCATCCTGGTTTTTGTAAGCAATGTTCTTTAATCATTGGAAAGCTGGGAAAATTTTCATGGAGTCAGTGTCTTGGATTTGTTGCAGAACAAACAGGCAGAAAGAGAGACAGCAAGCTAATAATATTCATCCTGTCATATGTTTAGAAACTACATAGAGCAATCTAAAGCAGAGAGTTCATCTCCACGTCACCTACAAGAACAATTATAACTTAGACATTCCTTGGGAGAGATTAAGTTGTTTGATTGTTCTTTAAAGACTGCCTATAAAGGAGATAGTTCTTCATCTTTACTGTTACAGAGGCATTCATAACACAGTATTTTTGCTGTAGTGCAATTCATTGCTATCTGTTCTAAGCTGTGAACAGAGAGCAGAGAGCAGAAGACATTTTTTAATTTCTTTGAAATCTTTCTCTGCATGAATTCAGACCTCTTCCTTTTTCACCTGGGATATATCACTCAGTTCTTTCAAATATTTGGTTTTGGTCTCAGTGTAACAGTCACCTTACATCATTCCACTTGCTCTTTTCTGGATCTGTTCATTACATCCCAGATTCTCAAGGCTCATAACCCAAATGAATCAAAGACCCAGCTCCAACCCTTGTGCTGAAATGAGCCAGGAATATAGATTTTCTCCTATTATTCTTCCATTACATACAATGAGGACTATTTTTAGGTGGTTGGTTTTTTTTCTTTGTTTGTTTTGTTTTGGTTTTTTGTGGTTTTGTTGTTGTTGCTGTGGTGGTGGTGGTTTTTTTTTTGTTTGTTTTGTTTTGTTTTGTTTTGTTTTATGTTGCTTATTTTGTGGTTTGGTGATTTTTTTTTTATCCACACCAGGCACATTTCTCTGTCATGTCCATCATGTCCATTGTAATCCACAAATTCTTCTCTGAATAACTGTTACCTAAACACTTTGTCCCCCATAATATTCAGTTGGGTTCAAGCACCCTTTGTAACCTTTACTTCCCCCATTGTATTTCTTTCCATTTTTCAGCAGATTAATGGTTTTTCATGGCTACTTGGAATTTAAATCCCTTCCTTCAAGCATAGTTGTAATCTCTCCATTTGTACAGAAAGTTGAAGGCCAAGAAGAATCCAATACAGAAATGAAATATTTTGGGGGGAAAAATTGTTCTCTACTTTTCTAAGCTAAACTAGAAGTTGAGCTTAGAGTATCAAAGCAGTATTTTCCTATGACTATGGCAAAGGAATAATCACATTTTGAAATAACACAAAATCCCCAAAACATACATGGCTTAAAAAATTATACTAGCTATTAAGTGTAAAAGCATTCTGAATAAACATTAGTCTTTCAATTAAATTCAAAAGGAGTTCTCAAAATCAAAACTAGAAGAAAAATAGTGACAAAGACCTTTCTTCAGAAATGCGGATTACCCTGTAATGGGGCATTTCTGGTTCTTAGGGAATTTCTGCTCATGTAATTTTTACAGTTGCTAAAATGCAATAAATCACTGAAATACAGGCACCGAAGTACAGGAGATTTTATTTATCACTGAACATCTTTGCAATCCTCATAATCAAGAAAAAATTTATGGATGATTTTTTCTGCTGAGGTAGCATTAGCCACTTTTCTGCTAAGCAATTCACAACAGCAATGGAAAAGAATATTAGCAATTGAAAACTGATGAAGTGAAAGGAATAACTTAAAATCAGAGTGGATATATGGACTCTGATATTTAAGAATACATTACAGTGCAATATGGTACACATATAAATATTCAGATTATTTAATGCTTTATTGATTTTAATATTTAAGAGTGGATGAAGACTAAGAGATTCTGGTCAAATGTCTATTTATGGCTAGAGATTATTAGTTCTGTACTCTCTGATATGAGCAATTAAAGAGAGATCTCTCACTTCAGAAGTGACTTGTCAAACTGAGTTAGATGTTGGCATTAAAGTCTGTTTATGAGAGCTGAAGCGACTGTTTCAAGCAGTGAAGATCTTGTTTCAGTAAATATGGTCTGTGGAGTTTTCTGGACTTCATTTAGTTGCCTGAACAAAGACAACTACTTACCTCTGCTATTTCCTTAAGTACCTAAGACATCTTCATGAAGCTGGTTAATGCAGGCAATCTTTGCCTTTCTGGAATGGGGAAATCTGGGCTAGGGTACTAGATGAATCACAGGACACATTTAAATTTGCACACTGACCTATTCTCTAAATTCCACTGGCTCTACCTCCACGGTCTACAATGTACACATGTAACTTGTGCTTATCAGAGTTGCAATGTGATAAAACCTGCTCTATGTGTTTCGGTTCTAACTGACCAGTGATGATAAGTGAGTGGTTAACATAGCCCATCCAGTTGTCACAGAACTAGAGTTCAGTGCCAAACTTTTGAAGTAATAGAGAATATTAAAAGGTAGTTGTTATATTTTCCCTACTTTTGTAAAGTACCAAACTTAACGAGATCCATTTTCAGGTCTTCTGACTAGAGATCAGAATTTTCCTGTTAGACTACCTGTTTCTTTGAATTGTGAGAGTATCAAAAGTATAAAATTAAAAAAAACAAAACTATAAGAATGAGACTGATGCTGGTGATTAAAGGGTATATCCGCAAGCAGTACTTTCAAGGATTTTGACTTTGATGCTGGCGGAACATTAACCTTTTCTCCTCCTAGCAAGTTGATTCATTCCAGCAGTGATTATAGAAGATTATCACACCAAATTTCATGATAGGACAGATAAATAATCTGCAAAATCCCATGAAAAGTGTTCCTTCAATCATCTATTCCCGCTATTGTATATTTAGGGTGTATTCTACAGATGTTAAATGAGTTTGTAAGTAACTTGTAGCAGCTGCAATATAAAATTATATATTTATGCAGTGTATAGCATAATAGTTTGTGTTTCAACTCCAGATTAATGAGCATTATCATATCATAAATATCTAACTAAAAAAATACAAAAACATCATTAGATGATAATCAAGAGGAAAGAAAAAAAAGATTCTGGAAAATTTGTGGGTATTATCTTGTGCTGAGCTTACGAAGAATCTGCTATAAATCGTTTGCTAAAATCCCCAAAGACTGTTTCCTACCTTCTGCTATTTTTGATCCAAATTATCTGTGTGTTAAGATTCTATTTAGAGCAGGAATTTTTCATGTGATTTTTACTTCACATTTATTGCCCTGGAATACTATTCAGCTGAACTATTGTGTATACTATTGTGGGGAATTGCACAATGCAGTTGTATGTCTCAAAACACCATTCCTGTCAGAGAAGCCACCTCGATGGAACTTGAGATAAACACAGACAGCAGAGCATCTACAGCTAGATATGTGTGTTTTTGTGAAATATGGAAATATGCCTTACAATGAAGGAATGAGTAGCTAAAATGACATAAAAAGAGTGCTAAGAGGCATGTTTTTCATAGGTTATGACAATTTTTACAGAACAAAATGTCAACTCTGATGTTAAAAAAATACCCAGTAAATTGAAAAAAGGACACACTGAAGTTAGCAATGTTCAAATTGAACATTGGGTACGTTTTGCTTTGTTTAAAATATTTTCTACATCAGCTCAGTAAAAGGCCAATAGGTTTTCACCAATTTCCACCAATTTTTGTCTTTTAAGTGTTGGTTGACATTTTTCTGTTGGCTGACCTAAATAATCTGAATGGTACCTTCTTGTCCTAAAAATGTAGCTAAAGTCTGGAAATGATTGACATCAACTGCTATGCAAAGTATCCTCCCACCTGTAATGAAAAACATCTTCTTTTAAGGCAGGGGAGAAAAACAGACTTTTGCACACTTTTAGTTAATTTTCACAAAACAACTTGAGCTCAGTAAATTTAACTATTGTTCTCAGCTCATATTCACTAACTATATTTTCTTTAAAATCTCATATCATTTCATTCTCCTGTGGAAGATATGCTCATGTCACAAGCTTATTAAAGCAAAATTTTCAGTGCTACACAATATTCGTGTCTTGCATCAGCCAAAAATTTTGTTACCTTTAGAGCAGCAAAGAGACTGTTCCACTGTCTCTATTTGGACCTTTCAATAGATCTCAGGTTTGTAGAACTTTTCATTTTATGAAGCAACATCAGCTTTTTTTCCCCCAAACAGTATCTGGGGGAAAATTTATGTATATGAGCATTTTATGACTAATTTCAAAGAACTTGTTTAGATTTTCACTGAATTAATTCTGTGTGCATGAACAGGCTGCTCATATCCTCAAGGTTCTTGAAGTTCTTAAACTTTAAGCATTCATTTTATTGACCTTATTCCATCTTCAACTTTTCAGCATGAAGACTTCTTATAATATATCTGTTAGGAACTATTTACAATAAATTAGAATCCATGTACACCACAAAAACCACCACCCTTCCCCTGTAATCACACACCACACACTGCTATAATCAAAGACAAGCTCAATTTGTGCAATTTGTTTTAAATACCTTTTTTGCAATTAATGCCTGCAGGGTATTTTTAAGTCTTGTGTAATAGCAAAGGCATCAGAAGTACTTATGCATCCTGTGTCTCATATAGCTATCAGCAAAGAGTTAGATAAAAAAATCAGTAAAATAAAGGTTTCTAGTCTATTAAAGTGCAATCAGATATGCCAGGGATGTTTAGACAGTTCATAACTACCTCTTTCTAAAATGTACATAAAATGCTGATATAATTTGCATTATTTGATTAATAGAAATGAAATAGATAGACAGACACATAGCCCTCTTAAACTATGGGGGAGTTTCACTCTTTTAGAATTGTTAAAAAGCTTTACACCATAGAAAAATATATACATGTCTAGGATCTAGTCTTCCCAATAGTGTTCAAGTTATTGGATTGCCACAATTCTTATCCTCATCTTCATATTCATCATCATTATCTAAAGGCTGATGTTCCAGAAACCAACTATTTCCAATTTGGTAGAAAAATTAAGTCACTTAGGCAGTCAATTTTATGCTACTCTATATTGCAACTCAATATGCATGCTAAAGTAACACTTCTGAATTCTTATTTTGTGGCAAATGTTATAGAGAAGATATGAGTAGCTTTTTTTTTTTAATATCTGTTTTTGTCATCAGTTAAATCCTTGGTTTGGTATAATAAATATCTGTTTACATTTTTATTAGTTTTTGATTTGAAACAACTGAAAAAATTGACACAGCTGTCTATATATTAAAGTTGGAGGTAAGTAGGATTACATAATTTACATATACAGGCTCTTGGTCATTCCCATTTAAAATGAGTAGAAAAATGCATATTTATTATTGATTTCTAAACAAGCTAGATAAGGTCCAACTAAGATTACTAAAGTTGTATAAAAGTTGAAATTCTTTACTAGTCTGAGACTAACATTTCTTGTGTTGAGGAATAAATACCATCCATTAACAGAGATGTAGGACTGACATAAAATAATAAATCAGGATAGATCTGAAACATCTTTTTTGGATTTATTTGTTTGTTACCCTTTTTACCTTAAGAATTAATGACAAAAGTAATGGCAACTGGGATCCAGGATGAAAATCTGGGACTTCTTTCTTTGAGCTGAAGTTCTTTATCCCTAGGCTATAGACAAGTTCAGCTAATTGTTTTGGTTTTCCCCCTCTTTCTGAAACACATATATGCCATTCTCTCTCTCTTTTTGTGTTTCTTTTCAATTTCAGTGAATGTAAATTAGCAAAATCCTTGTAGATATTAAAGATAAGAATAGCAACAATAACGTGAACTGGCTTTGACGGACATCAGGTCACAGGAACTTGGATTTCTGCAGAGGACTCTTCAGTTTCAGAATCCTAGAAAGAGACAGCTCAGTGGAAATAACTAGTGTCTTCTTAAACGCTGTATTTAATTTATTTTCCCCTCAAGAAAAAATCCAATTAAGAATCCAATTTTTGTTCTTGACAGCTATCAGGCAAACTCCTTTTACTCTCTTTCTTTTCACTTTTGGGGTAAGAAGAGTGCTTGGGGCCAATTTGTTTCAAAGTCCTATATCATCAGAAATGTAGTTTTATTCTGGGCACTCTAGCTAGGGTAAGAGCTTCACCATTCCTCAGGCACTGAGAAAGCTGCAAAATAGTGTTTGTTGCTCAGAGTAAAAGTGACTGATGGCTTTTGAATCCCAAGACCAAGGCACAAGTCTTGATAATTGTAAAAAAAATCAAATTGCACCTTTGTGAAAACAACACTTATGAAATGTAATTTTAAAAATGAATTCTGAATATATAAAAGCTATATATTAACTATAACTTTATACTCTTTTTTTTTTTTTTTCTTTTAGTAAAAGCACTACTTATTTGTAAAGCTTCTTATTTATTCCTTCAACAAATTTTAAGTTTGGTGGGGAAATTTTTCTGGCATTTCTTCTAAAGAGCAAACCACTAAGCAGTTATTATCAAGGTACAAGAGTGCTTGATAACACAATCAAAAAATCTCCATTATTCATGCTTCTCTTTTTATCTAGGAAGATATAATGATAATATGCAGTAGGTAAGTAAATTACAGAAAATTGTCTGTTTAAATCCTCATACATATTTAAAAGACAGAAAATCCTTTGCTGATAAGCCAAGCTCTGTATCAGTCTTTTTTTTTTTGCATGGTATTACTATGATCCTGCTGCTTCTGGAATGTTGTTAACCTTGTTCTTCCAAATTCCCTTAATAACAAAAAAGGCTATGAATTCTTTCAGTTGTTATGCCGTTCCTATCATATACAGGAGGGCATCTATTATTAACCCAAGTATATCAGGTTATAAACTACTGTCATTTGGTTTAGTGCATATTGAGAGAGACTTCAGCACCGCTTATAGCTGAAGTTCTCTATCTTGCAGGATGTGGTTTAAAAAAACCCAAAATCCAACCTCTTGTTACCAGAGGTATTAATGTAATAAGAACTCTTTTCTGACATTTCTTAGGTCACCATAAATACTGTTAAGAGCAGATTTGTTCCCAATGATTTCCAAGGGAAATTAGTTAATGTTTATTGCACCCTAATTATTTGTGTTTATTCTAAAATAATAGTCCAGTGTATTAGAGTTTTTGAGCATGTAAAAACATTTTAAAAAATTATGTTGCTTTTTCTACATAAAATTACACCAGTATTGTCCCTTTTCTTGTCCAAGATATACCAGACTGTTTTAAAAAAGACTAAATTATAGTATGTCATATGCTGAAAATATAGTGATTTCACCTTATAAATGGCAAAGTGCAGCTGTATTGCCACACCATTTTTCTAGAGGGTTTTTTTATGTATAAATAGTGAAATACCAGGTACAAATATCTTCCTGAATATCTAAAGAAGAAGTAATGTTGGTTTTGCTGTAATTTGTAGGCATAGACTAAACAATATTCATCTGCATTATCTTACATAGGAAGTATTTTATCAATATGTGTAATATCTATGTATGTTGCATACAGATCTACACCTGCTGGGGAAAAAGAAAATTAGGAAAACAAACTAAGAAAAAAAAGTCCCTATCCAACAACATATAACAAAAAACCTCACAGCAAACAAAACAACCAGTTCACAGAAGAGATGCAAATTTTGTACAGCATGAAGAATGGAGTTCTCAAGAGTTAGTGCTATACAACCTTTTCAAAATCCTTAAGCATCAGTTTTCTACAGTTATAATATTAACTTCAATTCTCTTGGGTTCTAGGCAAATAAAAGTTGTTATTCAAACATCTTTGCTTCATTAACTGCTATTGCTTTCAAAGCAATGAAAAACATTTTTTCAAAACATTATTGTTCTTAAGAAGGTACACAGTACTTGCATTGCGACATTGTATGAACTAGATGCTAGAACTCTGTCAAATTAATGTATTTTCTGAATGACCACAGAAAATAATATTTGTTTTATGTAGGGCATCTCCTAGAAGCCTCAGAGAGGAAAAAAACAGGATGGAAAAAAAGTTCTCTAGAAAATATATTCAGTCCCCAGTTTATGTTATCAGATATTTACATGAAGGAAATGAAACTAAGAAAAAAGAAAAAGAAATTGCATTTTCAGGCAGGTGCTGAATAGATTTAGGAGAAATTCAACAAGGCCTGCATTCTGTATCAAGCTGCAGAATTGGTCTGTCACTAAATTGCTGTAATTATTAAAGATTTATTAGAATATAGAGGTATTGTAACAACTTCGTCAGACGTTTCTTTCTATGTGTAAATTCTTTTAATGTGTGGAATTAATTGAAGTATCTGAATTACCAATCAAACACCTAATCAACATTCTAATCAACAGTCAAGTACCTGACATGACAAATTGGGTTAATTGTCAACTGCACACCATTAAAATGAAATTATTAATTAAAAAAATTATATATAATAAAGCCTTTTCCAGAAGCATTGTTAAAGGTTAACAACAGACTGGACCTTTAAAAATAAGTAAACACCTGAGGTGTTGTTTATGATCATTGCACAGAAGTATCTCAGAACAAACCATTTTGTAATCATAGAAATGTCTCAAGAAAATATTTGATTTTATCATAGCTAGGAGAACCATGAGCAAATTGGCTTTTTATCAAATCTTAATAGAAAAATATATTTTAGTGTAAAAATATTATTAATATTTTTAAATTACTGGTCATCCTTCTTAATAATTTAGCCACCATGTGATAGATATTAATCTATATATAGATTTCATTCAATCAATAAATACAGATTTTATTGAATTTAGTTGAAGAAAATGCTGTTATAACCACATTTATTTGGGTTACACAATTAACATATAATTATTTGCTCAAAATAATTACAACTATTACATATATTAAGAATAAGGTTCTAAAACTTTGCCAATCACTTCTAATGTCAAATTCTGCCTATTCGACAGAATTTGAGTTCTTGTATACATTTGCTGAAATACTAGAGGTTTTTTTTAGCTAAAAGGCCAGTTGTTCATGTTCCACAGTTTTGCCGTTTGTATGCTCTTATAAGTGCAAAAACTGAGTGACAAGCTACCGAGGAAGGTAAATACCTAAACACCAAAATGACTCTTTAGGCAGATATGTAGGCCCTACTACAGGTCTGTATATTTGCACCAGTCCTTTAGTGTTGTTTAAAGTAGGAATCCAGTCCTCACCCCACTGAGATTTTGGCATAAAGAGTTCTTGTAATTATTTTATTAATTTTTTACTCTGGCTATGCCAACAGCAAAACTTTGTATAATACGCTAGGGATAACAAGCAGTTCATGCTTTACACAGTGGACTACTTTTGTTGTTACTTTGTTTTACACATTATAAGGCTTTGATTGAAACCATTCTTGAAAGACTGCTACAGAACGACATTAGGAGAATTTTTGTGTCTGACCAGTTTGACCAATCTAGCCACTGTTCTGTTCCTGACACTGCTGCCAGTGAGATGAGTTTGGGAAAGTATGTGAGCTTGGCTACATTCTGCAATCCTTTTTCTTGGTACTTACCTCTTCAACTCGTACCTACTTCATCCTTCCAACTGTTTTGAACTTATCAGCCTTATATCTTAGCCCTGTTCAGTCTGGCACAAAGGTTCAGAGTACGGTTATCACATGCTGACAGCATTTACTTCAACCTAGAATAGAGCTCCCACACCTATTTACTTTAATAAATCATTTGTAAAAATAGTTACCGAAAAAAAAAAAAAAGGACAAAAAAAAAAAGGGCAAAAAGGAAAAAAAAAGCCATGCAGGAAAAGTTGAGAAAGGGAACTGATATGTGAAAATATGACATGATTATTCTTCCTATTCGTTTCTTGACAATCTATTTGCAAAACAATCACACTCAGTCATAATGATCCTAACATATGCAGTCCAATTATCTCCTTATTAGTAATTTCCATGAATGATGCAGTTAGAATTGTTGTACACAGACCGTACAGTACCTAAACTTTCCCTTTATGTTATGTTTATCCCTTTCACAACCCTCTCTAAAGGTTGCTGGGATCAGTCATCATTCAGGTCAATGTATTCAGTCATTAGTACCCAGAACTGTCCACTGGGAGGAGTTAGATGGCGAAGGCAGTGGATTTTTACTTCCCCATTCTCCAGGTCCACCAAAGAATTTTTCTTTGGTGTTACAAAATCTACTTGGACACTCCTTCTTTCCTCTTTTACTCACAAGCTAATTAGTTGTTTACCTACTAATTGATTTTATTAGACTGCTGCCACATATGGTTTAGTCCTTCCATTGCAGAATCAAGACCAAGTGGAAAAAAATGACACATTGTCATCTAATAGGAAATAAGATACTGTGGGATCAGTGTTCATTTGAAGAACACAGCCCTCCTGACACTCTCCTGACCCTCTTCAGAAATGTTTGTAGCCACAACTTAAAAAGATCCACAGTCAAGGCAATCCTTGACAAGACCAGGGGTCTGAATTGCTAAGTCATTCGAAAGGTAGTGGCCTCTAGTGATTAGTAGAAACATCATATTTTCTTCCTGCTCACTCTGGTGGTTAATCTCCTTTTCTCATGGGTGAAAAGACCTGCTTAGTGTTGTCCATATTCAGAGGATTTCAGCTAAACTGTAGGCAACACTCCAAAATGTGCTAGTGTGTAGCAGTAACAAAGAGAAGATCACCTTTTCAGTAATATGATAGTAAGGACATTAGTCAAGAAAACAAAGGGAAGGGATTTTCTTTTCTTTTTAAAATTCTTTTGAATTCCAAATTCATTAACCAATTCATCAGCACAGAAAGAAAGGTTCCTTTCTGCTGATGAGAGTAGTGCTCCTTGAGTGAACTGTGAAGTGAAAATCCTCATTTTCATTCTTTCCCAGTGTAAAATAAAAGAATCCATGACTTTTGTCTCTGAGTCTGGAGTGGGCACTCATATGACCAGGAATAGAGGGAAAGAGAAGGCAAAGTCTTTGGTCTGTGGGAGCACCATAGACTAGATAAATGTGAAGCAAATGTAAACACGAAGACTGAAGGTAGATTGTATTTAAGACTTTGAAAACTACAGAGAGTGCAGGGAAGTAGCTATGGACAGGATAGGTAGCTTAAGGGGATGTAAGTAAAGTGTCTGAGAGCACGTAAAGCGAGGCTAATAATGGATTAGCGAAGTGGGCAGAAGATGGTGTAGACTGGAGGTTATCAGAGTTACATTATTAAGAAACACGTGGAAGAATACAAAAACAGAGATGCTAGGCTTTTGGGACTCCATCACAGTTCTTGCAGCATCAGAAACTGAAGAAAGAAGTGGAAGTGGAAACAAGCATCTAAAAATGCTAGAATCCTAAGAAGATGTGGGGCATCACTAAAGATACTGTAGCAAACGTTATGAACTGTGGATAAAGTATGCTGTTTTAGGACAGAAAAACAAGTTGTCTCTGTATTGGGGGGCCAGGAGTGGAACTTGGATGATACTTACACGCACCTTCTAACACAAGGTATTCTAGGATTCTATTATCTTTTGCTTTTTCAGCATGGAAGGTAATATCCTGTCATGGGTTAAGAATGGTCCAATCAAAAATAATTTTTATTTAATTGGTAGATAGTTTGACTATTCAAAAGTAGGTTACGACTTTTGGGTAATACTCATATAAGCTGAGAGTGTAGGGAGGAGCTCCCTCTTTTCTTCCGGCTGGATCACAGGTAACATCGAGCAGCACAGAGCCTGGGCCCCCTGAGAGCGCAGCTCAGGCTGTGTCTGCCTCCCCCCCCCCGGGAACAGCAGCAGCGGGGGAGGGGAAGAGAAGCCCCGGCGGCAGCCGCTTTTGTCACCGACCGGGATCGAAGAGTGTTCCACCGTCCCCCCACCCCCCAGGCGTGGCCCCCGGGAACAGCAGCAGCAGCGGCAGGGAAGGGGAGGAGAAGCCCTGGCACCTGCAAGGTGCTTCTTTCCCCCCCCCACCCTCAGGCCGAAAAAAACAGCGCGGCCTTCAGACTTTTTTAGTTCCCGCTGCAACAAAATCACGTGAGCAGCCCGACAAGCCTGACAAATTTAACTCTTTCTCTGCTAGCAAATGAATTTCTTCTGAGCACCGACCTTTCCCTGAACAAAAAACAAATACAGTGATTAAACCATAAAAAAACACAGCATAGAGCTAAAGTCAGTAGAAAGAGAGTAAAAAAGCTTTTAAGGTGCAGGAAAAAGAGTAGCTGAAAATTCTAACTAAACTTCTCTGAAACATAGAGACTGAACTGAGTTGTTCCTTTAAACCATAGAAAGATGTGTAATTTGAAGAAGTAATTATTTTATGTGTAAATTTTTGAGCAAAAGTATTGTGTGATAAACTGAGTAAATTTGATTTAATAAAGAAAAACCCTTTGCCTTAGATGAGACACCTTTAAAAGGCGACACCCCAATGTTGCAGTGTATTTGAGTACAGGGCCCACGTGTTCAATATTAAAAATACTGTAAGTAAGTAAAATTGAGTTCTTAGAAGTCCTTGTAGACAAAGTCTCTATTGAAACAGAGAGACTCCTTTCCTGAAGAATTGATGAAAAATTATCTTAAAATGGTAAACTAGCTAAAGTTGCAAGTTATGTCTTTTTATGTTGAGTGTAGAAAAGTAAAAACTTGGAAAGAGAAAAAAAGATGTTTTGAAGGTCCCATTTGTTTTTTTTCCTTCCTATTTTCATCCTTTCAGTGTGTGTAAATAAACTATCTTTGTAATTTAAAAATAAGCCTGTTCCGCTTTATATTCTCCCAGTCAAATAAAATATAAAATGTGATGAAACCATCACATTTAATTTGGTGGCCCGTACGGGGAAAGAGTAAACTAAAACCTATCACATAATCTAGAAAAGATGCCGGGGAGAAGTAAAATAAATTAACTGGGAGAATATAAAGGCAGAGCAAAAATTAGTATGTTAAGTAAAATTATAGTGAATTATCATAGAGTAGAATAATTTGTTTTAGTATATGAGAGTTGTATGTAATTTTAATAATAAGTTTGTATGAGTATTCCACAAAAGTCGAGGGGTGGATGTTGTCATGGGTTAAGAATGGTCCAATCAAAAATAATTTTTATTTAATTGGCAGATAGTTTGACCATTCAAAAGTAGGTTACGACTTTTGGGTAATACTCATATAAGCTGAGAGTGTAGGGAGGAGCTCCCTCTTTTCTTCCGGCTGGATCACAGGTAACATCGAGCAGCACACAGCCTGGGCCCCCTGAGAGCGCAGCTCAGGCTGTGTCTGCCTCCCCCCCCCGGGAACAGCAGCAGCGGGGGAGGGGAAGAGAAGCCCCGGCGGCAGCCGCTTTTGTCACCGACCGGGATCAAAGAGTGTTCCACCGTCCCCCCACCCCCCAGGCGTGGCCCCCGGGAACAGCAGCAGCAGCGGCAGGGAAGGGGAGGAGAAGCCCTGGCACCTGCAAGGTGCTTCTTTCCCCCCCCCACCCTCAGGCCGAAAAAAACAGCGCGGCCTTCAGACTTTTTTAGTTCCCGCTGCAACAAAATCACGTGAGCAGCCCGACAAGCCTGACAAATTTAACTCTTTCTCTGCTAGCAAATGAATTTCTTCTGAGCACCGACCTTTCCCTGAACAAAAAACAAATACAGTGATTAAACCATAAAAAAACACAGCATAGAGCTAAAGTCAGTAGAAAGAGAGTAAAAAAGCTTTTAAGGTGCAAGAAAAAGAGTAGCTGAAAATTCTAACTAAACTTCTCTGAAACATAGAGACTGAACTGAGTTGTTCCTTTAAACCATAGAAAGATGTGTAATTTGAAGAAGTAATTATTTTATGTGTAAATTTTTGAGCAAAAGTATTGTGTGATAAACTGAGTAAATTTGATTTAATAAAGAAAAACCCTTTGCCTTAGATGAGACACCTTTAAAAGGCGACACCCCAATGTTGCAGTGTATTTGAGTACAAAGCCCATGTGTTCAATATTAAAAATACTGTAAGTAAGTAAAATTGAGTTCTTAGAAGTCCTTGTAGACAAAGTCTCTATTAAAACAGAGAGACTCCTTTCCTGAAGAATTGATGAAAAATTATCTTAAAATAGTAAACTAGCTAAAGTTGCAAGTTATGTCTTTTTATGTTGAGTGTAGAAAAGTAAAAACTTGGAAAGAGAAAAAAAGATGTTTTGAAGGTCCCATTTGTTTTTTTTTCCTTCCTATTTTCATCCTTTCAGTGTGTGTAAATAAACTATCTTTGTAATTTAAAAATAAGCCTGTTCCGCTTTATATTCTCCCAGTCAAATAAAATATAAAATGTGATGAAACCATCACATATCCCCACATAATAGTTAATAGTAGATATCCCCATGTCACCTTCTTATGGTTGCCATTTTTGTAAATTTTCCACTCTTGAAAGCTCAGTTAATCAAGCTGCTTTGCATCTCTCACATTTCCAACCGAACATGTAATGCACTCATGCTGAGTTATCTTCTAGATAGCCTATTGAAGCTGCTGCTTTCATTCCACAAAAATATCTTAATAATTAGTTCCGAGATGCTAGACTCACCAGACCAATGAACCCATGTTAAGTATCTGTGCCATACAGTCACACCGTCTCAAATATGCGTAACACAGAAAGAAATGTTCAGCCAACCATGTCTTGGTTTGGAAAGACAGGTATCTGCCAGGGAAAGCTGGGGTTTCCCTTAGAATGGAGAATGTAAACCCCTCACCCCCTCCAAATTATAATTTTGCAATTAAGGGCTTTCAGGCAAAGATTTGGGAATAGGAATAACAGTTCTTTACTAGGAATATTAACAGTACAAATGTAGTAGAAAACAAAACCACCCAACCAAACAAGCAAACAAGCAATCCTGGAAAACCCTGACAAAGTCAGAGCTAAAACCTGACACCCTGTTGGTCAGGGTGTTAGAAGTAGTCCAAAAGTGAGTCCTCCTGGAGTGGCAGATGTGGTTCTGTTGAAGTAGAGATGATCCTGTAGAACAAGGGTCCAGTGATGGTGAAAAGGGTCCAGTGATGATGAGAAGGGTCCAGTGATGGTGAGCAGGGTCCAGTCTTCCTCCGGTAATTGGGCGAAGCCAGAGAGCTTCGTGTTCTTGAGTCCCAGTTTTACCCAGGTAGGAATGGTTGGCTCCCCCCACTGGGTGGATCATCTCACAGTAGGATGATGGAATGTGGATGTACTATCTTGGGGAGGGTAGGGGTGTCTTAATGGTCCATTAGCAGAAAATATTCCTCTGGAGGGAGGACGGGCAGCGAAAGAGATAAGAAACAATGCCCTACCTGGTTTTAACAGTTGGCCCATTATCAAAAGGCACCCGCCCCCCTCCTCCCAGAGTTACAAAAGATAAAGGAGAACAATTCCCCAACTGCTTTCAGCAGATGAAAATAGAATACACATCCTAGGTTCCATAACACAAGACAAACCATTTTAAGAAACGTCTGTGCTTCCAAGGAATTGGGGAAGACTGAGTGCATTTCAAGGAGTATGGAGGTATGGGCTATTTTACAGTTGCCTTTTCTGCTTGTAATTTATCTGATGCTGTTGATACTGGAGACAGGAGCAATGATCTGTGTTTGCAATCCTAGAAATATAAGCTTGTCTTACAGCAGTCACTGGTAGGGACTGCTGCCTTTTCTAATGCAGGGTGCCTTTATGTCATATGTGTCAGTCTTGTTCTTCAGTAAAAATTAGCAACTTGCAGGGAATTTTGTAGATGGAATAGTTACATTTGCAGTAAAAAAGATAACCTCCATGAAGAACCAAGGGAGATATGCATACCAGTATTTTTAATGGTTTGACCTTTCAATATCATGAGACTATCATGAATCTGAACCATTCTGACTGGATGCCTGACATTTGTACCATTTTCCATTATGTGAATGGAAGAACAAAATGTCCTTGGGTAAATAAATCACAGTTAAAAATAGCCACCTACAGTGGAAGATAAGTGTCACTTGGACACCTGCTTTAAATGAATGAGCTTCAATTTCAAGTGCCCTAATCACTAGATGAGAATCAAGGTCTCTTTTTCTGTGATTTAATATGAAGACTCCTACTTGTATGTTTAGTGGCTCAGCTTCAAAGGAAAAGGTGATGGGCAAAGACCATCAAAATACATCACTGCTTGGTGATTAAGTCATCCTCTTCAAATGAGAGGAGTGCAAATTCTGTCTTTTGCAAGCAGCAGGAGGACTAGGATGCATGCCTAGGGATGGCAGCTTTATGACCATCAGTGTTTACAAAATTAGGCCCTGTTGGAAAACAGGGGGACTAAGGGGTCAGTAGAATGGACCCTACAGGAAGGAAATGTTAGAAAGGTTTAAAGCAATTTTTCAACTGAATGCTTAAAGTAATTTAATATTGTTCTTTAATATATAGGTAATCTCAATAGAGCTAACCATAGTTACAATAGCTTTTTCAAGTGCTTATCATAGTCACTTCTTCCTGAAGAAATGTTTTTTTATGAAAAGAAAAAGTCACCAGGAAGATTATCACTATGAAAACCTTGTTAGATACAGTTGGAAAATAATTCAGTGTGTTTCAGACTCTTGTTTACACATTAAAATAGCTTGCATTTTCTAGTGTTTGAAAAGGAATCTGCTTGTAATTCATACAAAATAGCTTTTTTAATGTTATTATAATTGCAGAAGAAATCACAGCACATGAAAAATTCAAAAGAACTATTTAGAAAGCCAAGAACATAGGAATTCAAACTTCTTCTTGTAGTGCTTTTCTTTCTACATCAAATAATTTTACTAGTGCTGTGAAGTAGTAAACATCTTTAGTAGGGGAAAAAAAAAGACAAGAAAACAGAAATCCCCACAAGTCCCAAAAGAAAATTATTTCAATCTTTCAATGCCTAATCTCCCACTATAGGTGTGCATCTTGCATAGGTGTATTATATGTTTAACTCAGAGCTTAGCAGGCCTCCCATACAAGTCTCCTATACTTCTATTCATGGGGAAATTGAAACTCATTAGAATACAATTTGGAAAATAAAATCATTCATCTATGCTTAACATGGAAAAGAAAAGCTTTTCTTATAATATAGAACGTTTGTGCATGTGTGTCTATGTCTAAGTGTCTGTGGCTTCAAATAAGCTTTAAATTGGGCACGTGAATGATAGAAAAGTGCATTGGGTGTTTTCAGAGGCAGCTACACAACAATAATAAGCTAACTCCATAATAATGCATGGGGCTTTTTTTGTTTTTATTTTTAAACAAAGTGAGACTTTTCAGACTGTGGAGGTCAATACATAAGAGCTAGATACTCATCTGGTGTAAAATAATGAAGCACCATTGATTTCCTGCATCCCATACATTTCCAAAATGGTTTAGAAACTTTTATTCATGTTGAGTTATTGAATATATTTTCATTCAAATTCACTGTAACATACGACAGACATTAAGCCCCAAAGAAGGGCCATGAGGATGAAGGGCCTGGAGGAGAAGCCGCATGAGGAGTGGCTGAGGTCACTTGGTCTGTACAGCCTGGAGGAGACTGAGGGGAGACCTCACTGCAGTTACAGCTTCCTCATGAGGGGAGGGGAGGGGCAGGCTCTGATCTCTTCTCTGTGGTGAGCAGTGACAGGACTGAGGGAATGGCCTGAGGCTGTGTCAGGGGAGGTTTAGGTTGGATATTAAGAAAAGATTCTTCACCTAGACGGTTCCTGGGCACTGAAATGGGCTCCCCAGGGAAGTGGTCACAGAACCAGCTTGACAGTTCAAGAAGATTAATTAATCTGAAGCATTTTTCTTGGCTAGGCAGGTTCAGTATTTAGAACATAGGGTACTCCAAAAAAAACATTTCTAATTTTAAAATTCAAATAAAAAGTAGAAATTGTGTCTTAATGAAGTTATTTCAAAATAAAATTTTGCAAAATTTTATTTAAAAAAACCCTGCTAATCTTGGCAAAACTGGGTCATTGCCTTGTTTCCTATAACTGTGAAAAAAAATACATGACTGACGGAACTGAGCCTAAAAATAATATATCAAGGAATAAAGTTGCTTTTAGGTAAATTGTGAGCAGCTGGTTTCACTGAATAAATGTCTATGTTCATCATTCTGAAAATTAGTAGCTTGGAATATAGCTACATGATCTGTGCCCTTTGGGCAAGGTACTTCTCATGAACTGCTATACCTCTTTGAAAGAGAAATAAATTTTCTTGAAAACATGGTGCTTACTCCTCTGCACTGATAAAATCTAGTAATTCTCCAAATCTACCCTATTCCAGTAAAAACTTCCCAGACCTTCAAAGAGACAAGTTTTGTGTGGTTTTGTTGGGTTTTTTTCTCCATTTGGACATACAAAGTGTATCTATACAAGAAAGCTTTACTTTTTAAGGAAACTCCTGACATACAAACAGGTTTCGTTATTCTGAAAAAAAAAAACAAACAAAAAAACAAACAAAAAAACAAACAAAACAAACAAACAAACAAACAAACAAACAAAACCAAAAAAAACAAACAAACAAACAAAAACACCACACCAAGAAGAAAAAGTATTATAAATTAAATTTATATCTCTACATATTAAATGTTCCAGCTACATCATGGCATTGAGTTGAAATAACAGCAAATGTCAAATTCTGTAGTATATTGGAGCTGATAAAAATCTCATTCAAAGGTATGATGTTTATGTGAAGTTTAGAGTTTTAAACAAAGCTGAAGTTTTTTTGTTCTTCAGAAAACTGGCTCTGTTAAGATAAATACAATATTTTTTTTTCATCATAATCATCATAACTTTTATATTTTAGAAAACAAAAGATAGTTTTTAATGTAAAGTAAAAATGAAAAGAAAGTCCTTTCTGGAATAGTATTTTCTTTGTCCTGATTTATCAAATGGAAAAAAAAAAGTATTTTATATGGTATTTTTAACCTAAACCTTTAAACCATAATAAATTACTACTAATAAATTATCCTTTATTTTGTTTATTGTAGAATCTGATTAAAACTTTAAATTAGAAGAAAAAAGGTGTTACCACACTACAAACAGGTTATATAAAGCCCCTCCTTGGTGGTGTCAGATCCTGCATGTATGTATCCCACACATGTCGAATTGTCAGAATGATTTTGGATTCTTTGATTCCATTAACATTAGTGAGCTTTTTCAACTACACTGAGCACATTGGTACTAGTAAGACAAGTATTGGCACAAACTGCAGCAAGTAAGTGCCAAGTGGAAGCAAAGAGCAGACACGGAGTAGGCACACATCTTGTGTTAATGTTCACTGATAGACATATCCCATTCTTCAACAGCATAAGACAGACATAAAGATAGAAGAATTTGAAATGGAGATGGACTCAATGAGTAGACTAGGACGCTCCAGGGAAGGTCAGTGCCAATGGAAGCAGCTAAGGGATGCAGAAATTCATTAAGTGATTTCTGGACTCTCCTTCCCAAAGGGTGCTGCTGTGCTCACACAGGGAGTTGAGAGACATGCTTATTCCTAGAAGCTCTAGCAGTTTCTAACAGCCCCTGGGAGCTAATCCTACTGAAAAGGTGCTTACATCTGCTATCTTCAGCAGTATTAAAATCCTTAATTTAGAGTTGGGAATTGTCAAGTACCTCTTCAGCTGGCACCAGGGAAAGCATAGCCAGCTGGGAGAACAGCAAACAGAGGCAGCAATTTGTGCAGCAGTTGAGGTGGAAGTTTTCCAAAAACTCTCTTGAATGTGGGATGGTTCAATGCTGGCAGTCATGTGCCACAGGGCATGGGTCCCAGCAGCAGCGGAAGCAGCTACCCCAGCACATCAGACACCTCTTGAACTCCTATTAAATTTTGCAAGGAGGACATAGCCATCCAGCACAGAGTATAGAGTGTTTGGTACCTTTCTATGAGCCTTAGGCAGGCAGAGGTGGTGGCATTGCCTAAGGGACGTTTGCACAGGCTGGGAGGTCAGTAAGCTAAGCACTGCAGGAGGAGGTGAGGAGAAGTCTGCACAAGTTGATTTTTGATATGTGTCAGTGGCAGATAGAGACGATCAAATTTTATATGAGGCTTGATTTTACATTATTACAAGAGAAGGTGGAATAAAACCAAAGAAAACCTCAAGTTTTCCATTGGTCAGATTTTTATATTTTTTTATTCCATGAGATGCTTGATCCAAATAACAAAGTGTAGCTGAAATTATTTTTCTTTGTGTTTGTTTTCAATTTCATTGGACATAGCTATCAGATGACTCCAAAACTGTAAATCTGTTAATGCAATCTTATCTTTTTTTGTATACCAATGAGTTATTGTAATAATAGAAACATCATCTGCTATAAGCATCAAACAAAAAACCTCCAAAACAACAAAAAACATAAAAACCCAAACACACCCCAACCAACCAACGAACCCCCCCCCAAAAAAACCAAACCAAACCAAACCAAACCAAACCAAACCAACAAAACCAAAAAACAAAACATCAAAACCCACCAAAACAAAACCAAACCCTCAAAACCAACCAAACAAAAACCACCAAACCAACACTGAAACACTTCCTCCGGTTTTCCTAGAAATAAAAAACCTTTGGCTGTGACAGTTGGTATCTATGTTTTTGTGTGTAAAACCTCTACCAGAATATAAACTTACATGGAAATTTCCTTTCCTCTGTTTCAGCTCTCTTGTCTGAAGGAAAAAATAGTAGAAATAAAAGAAGAAACAAAATTTTGCCACCTTACATGAAAAAAAAATTTCACCATCTGTACTAACAGAACATATGAAACAGCATCTGCTAAAATTAACTAAGCATAGATGGAGAAATTGACAGATCCAGACAACTCATGCCCAAGACTCTTAAGAGAATTACCAAATTACTGTGATAGTAACACAATTAGTTTTACCATCCGAACTATAAATTTCTTATGATGAACTGAACAGTTGAATTATCTCCAAATCACTGATTTTATTTTTTAATAACTTAGAAGGAAACTGAAGACTTTTTTAAAGCCTCAGAGGACTAAACACAGTAGCGATATTTCAATTACAATGCAGAAAAAGGCCCAGGGAGCCATAGGCTGTTTAGGCAGATGTTTATCTTGGATAAAATAACTGATTTGTAGCTATCAAAGAAGAATCAGAAAAAAAAGCTTCCAGCAAAAAATCAGACTATATATTTTGAACCCCCTGTTTCCAAATGGGAAGGGACTGCCCAGATTTGATACTAGTGTGCTTCTTCTACTCTTGGAAGATATAAACTTGTAAAAGCTCTTTTTTATCCCTGCTATACAGGGCTGTGTTTATTGCTCTTATCTTTTTCATAATTTGTCATAATCACAACATATATGATTAGGAACTAAAGGTATTATAATGCATGAACAATCTCTTAGACAAAGGAAGAGTGTGTTAGTACAATGATTTTTCCTTTTTTTATTTCCCCTAGTACAGAACATGCATTATCTAATGTAAGGAAAAAAAAAAAAAAACAAAAAAAACCACAAAACCAAAAAATGCTGAATTAATTTAATTAATTCCATGAGAATTTGTTGTCTTGGAAAAACAAGGAAATACAGAAAGGAGATAAAAGAAATCTCAACAGTCATCTATTAAAATATAATAATTTTATTGATAGCACTAAATAAAGGAAGGCCAGGTACATCTCTGGCCACACATCACATCTCCATGAGGAATCAATTCACAGTGTGTGGACTTGCTTACTTTTAAAATGTTGAATTTAGCCTGCTGCTGGACCATATGTTGTGAATTAATTATTTCCCTGATTTTTTTTTTTTTTTGGACTAGAATCTGGTGTAAAAGAGGATTCTGTTGCTTGATCATCAGAGAGCTTTTTTTATATGTAGCTGAACACGTGATATAAATGCTGCTTTCATTGTATGATGACCTGTAAAAGTTTCTGAATATGCAAAACTTCTCAACAAATACCAAACCTGCCATCCGTAGGATTCAAAAGAACACTGGAAGGAAATTGTTGTGCAATAGTTTTAACTTGGTTATTAACATGACTTTTCTTCATTAGATTATTTAAATATCAGGACCAAAATAACCTCTTAACTTCATATGTATGCTGTGGATTTTTTGGGTAAAATAAGATTTGGAATGCAAAAAATGCCTTGTTTGCCATCCTAAGGCTTCGCCCTTCTATACTATGGTTTTAATATGGGGACATTCACAGCTGATTCCACACAGGACAACTACATGTTAACACTAGGTACTGTTAAAAAAAATAAAAATTGAAAGACATTCCACCACATAATACAGCTATGCTGAATATAAAACCACTCAGACAACAGTCTTGTTGTTAGAGAAGTGCTTTTTTTGTAAATCAGATGAGCACAAAGGGCTGGGCCAGGCTGGCCTAGACATATCCATGCAAAACAGGACCAACAGTCTGTCCTGGGACCTTGCAGAGTCAGTAGGAGGTGTGTGACCTATTGCAAGCATGGGCAATACAAGATACAGAGCTACAAGTGCAGAATTCTTTCAAAGTCTTCAAAATCAAATGTAGTTCTCCAAATGAAGCTGTAAATGCAGAGAATAAAAACATTCTTGTTTACTTATCCCATGTGGTTTCCCACGTAGTTTTTCCATGAATAACAGTACTACAGTAAATTTTAGACCAGTTTTGTAATTATCTTTTACCTCCGGGTAATTTATATGTATATCTAATCAGATTATTTATATCTCAGCTTTCTGTAGTTATCTATTCTCACCAAAATACATAATTCATGGTTGACTTAACTGAATATTAATTTTTAAATTTTTCTTTTCTTTTTCTAATTTTTCAAAATAATTTTGAATTTATTTCCTTCATATGGCATACAATTAGTTTCTGAAGACTGAAATGCAGATATTTTATTCACTAAAAGAAAATATGTAAATGAAGTCAAATGACCTGTGTCATACTGGAGTTCAGATCAGATGATTTAAAAGTCCTGTGGGCTTTAAAACCAAGGGAATCTCATATGTTTTATAAATATATGAAGTTTCAAAGATATTGCACCATAGTAAATGATTGCCAGAGCATCTTGGATGAAGATAATATGTAAATAGTGGTCAGCTAAAACCTGAGCTCTAAATTTCCTTATCTATCACTGGATATTTTGGTTTAGTTATATTTACACAAAGGTATATATCTAACAGTTTATGCTATGTCTTATCTTACAATTACAGTACTTACAAGATTAATAAATTCCCTCTTGAAGTTCTTATAGATCTGCAGGCTGTTATTCAATACCTGGTCCAGCCCCCAACAGTGCATTTTCTAATAGTGCATTAAAATGGGAAAGAATACATTGAAGTTCTTCTTGTGTAAGGCGTTGCCAAACAAGTAAATTTCAAGTCATTATGATCAGCAGTTGTAATATATATAATAACTGCAATTAAGAAGTCTTGCTGGTAAGTAGGAGATATTGGTGTGAAATATTAGAGAATTCTCCCTATGCTGTCTAATACTGGAACCGCATACATTTAGGAATGCCTCTGAATTTGACTCAAGAGTGGGAAAAATGCATAAATAAATAAATAAAGACAGCCAAGCCCCACAGGTCAATGCATCTCCTTTGCTGTATTCCTACACCTGTCATCCAGGTAATCTTGACCTCATTTTTCTCCTCTGTTTGATATAATGAAGAGTTAATTGAAATCATAACCACAGACCATTAAAAAAGATGTAGATGGAAAAAGCTTACAGCTTAGAATACCAAATACAAGCTCCTTCTACAAGATCATGAAGACTGAACACTCAGTAAAGTAGCTGAAAATTAAATGTGAGAAATCAAAAAGTTTCACAGTTCACAGGGAGGAAACTAAACAGTGACTTAAAAGTATAGACATAAAGCATATAGTATATAGAAATACTTTAGAATCTAATTTTACATTTAGCTAAAATAATAAACAGCTGTTCAAATCATTTTAATTATGAGAAAGAGGATTAAATTAGAGAAAACCTTGAAAAAAGCATTAAGAAATATTACTGAAAAAGAAAGAAAATGCATCTAAAACATCTGGTCCATCCCTTTTTTTTTTTTTTTTTTGGAGAGGAAGTCTAGACAAGATTATCTAGCACTCTGTTTTGAGATGGAGACTCTACTTCACCGAGGAGGATGTTTTCAGGATAAAAAAATTCTTAATTTCTTTCTTAGATCAAGATGAAAAGTTTGCCTATGCAACTCATACCCATTTTCATTTTTCTTCTCCAAGCTGCCTTTTGTGAAGAGAGACCCTTCATGCCACCCTGTTTAGAATTCTCTTGGATTATTCAAAAAGAGAATGATTACTTAAGCCAGCAGTTTGAGGCCACAAAGTGTCTGTTTTTTCCTCTGTGCCTTTTCTGCAATTTACATTCTCAATCAATTAGGACAGGAATAATTTATTAAATAAGTTGTGTATGTACGTAGAGTCATATAATGGTTTGGGTTGGAAGGGACCTTAAAGATCATCTCATTGCAACTCTCACTGCTGTCGAAGGGAACTTTTCATTAGACCAGGTTGCTCAGAGCCTCATACAACCTGCTCTTGAACAGCTCCAGGGATGAGGAGTCCACAACTTCCTGGAATAACCTGTTTCTCACCACCCTTGTAGCAAAGACCTTCCTAATATCTGATCTAAACCTACCCTCCTTCAGTGTAAGACCATTCCTTCTTGTCCTGTCACTACATGCCTGTGTTAAAAGTCCCCCTCCAGCTCTCTTGTAAGACCCCTTTAAGTACTGGAAGGCTGCTGTAACGTCCCCTTTCCAGTACAGTACCCGGCACAAGGGGTTTAGATGATATTTAAACCAATAGAATTAATACCAAGATGCTAAGGTAGACTAAGAAGTATACAAACACTACAAGAAGTTATCTATTTTCATGGAGTGTTTTCAGCTTGAGGCAGTATCAACTATGAGTTACCTGAAATAAAATTTACTTAATTTAGTTTCACATACTCATGAGCAAACACAAGGAAGTCTTAGAGACTTCTTCAGTGAATGTGGTCATAGCCATGTTTCCTCTGCTGTCAAAAGCTAGACATAGCTGCCACTACTTTTTGCACCAATAAAGAAAAAATGACTCCTGGAGATGTTTTGCTCTCTGTAAGAATTATGTGCAAGCCGGGCTGAGATGATAGGATGTAAACTAAATTATAATTTATCTTGTTTTATGTGTTCAAAAATATAAGAAAGCCAAATGAGCTAAGTGCTGAACTAATTTACAATTACCTCACAGTGGGTACTGAATCTGGTCCATAGTGCATAAACACTGGATAAAATGAGAGAACACAAATTAATAAATAGTGTACTGCTTAAAGCATCAGAAAATAGTCCTTCCTAAAGACTAATTACAAATTAAAAGATGCCTATCAAATTAAGCATGCTTCAGGCAAGCAGAAATGGAATAGATTATAAATAAAAGAATTAATACTACATCTTCTTCTCAGTTTTTCATTTTAAAGCACTAATTACAAATTATTCTGAAGATATGACAGCAAATCTGTTCCTGTTTTATTATCCCTCTGCACCAGGGAGGAGATAGAGCATAACAGTACTTGACTACAGAGCAGAAAATGTTTCTCTTGAATCGTGTCATGTAGCATTAATTTAGTAACATATACAAGTTGGTTTTGAATTGTATTTGATGGAGTTTGGAGTTGCCTGTAGTTTCTAAACCTATTGAAAAATAGAGCTGAAATGTCCTGTTATTGCCTTATCTCAGGAGCTCTAGTGCTAGCTGAGCCTCTTGCAAAGAAATTGTCTTCTACAATATGCTGCCCCTTAATAAAAAAGCTCCTTTGAAAATTGTTGAGGAAATACTTTACCAGTATTTTTTCCTAGTATCTAATATTTTGGTGAAAATTACGCATTTTTTTCTAAATAAGCAAAAAGGTTGCTATCTTAATATTTATATTAATCTATATTTTGAAGATTGGGATCAATCTTTTCCTCTCAAGGTTAAAAAAATACATTTTTTTAAAGTCTTTGGTAATTCTTATGATTCTCTAAGATCCTGTATTTGGTGCTCAAAGATAATGAAATGTATAGCTGAAAACAGAAAGCCATATTCCACCCATAGACTTACCAAAGCTAAGCAAGTGAATGGATTATTGTCCTTCATCTTTGTGCTGCATCATGATATTTCCTTTTTTTCTTTTTTTTTCTTTTCTTTAATTTCTTCTTCTTTAATTGTATTACAAATCTTTAATTAGTATTTTCTAAAGAATGTTTTATAATAGCAGTTATTCCTTACTTTATATTTGTAAAAATTCTTACTCTGTCAAAAAAATAATTTGAATGTTGGACACAGTTTAATTCTCTAAAATTTATATTGGTTGTTACTTTTCTCTTTAATAATTTCTTGAGTACTTAACAATGGGTATAAAAGTCACCTAAATATGTAAATGGAGCAGAATTCAATCAGAGAACCGTGAAATACATGAAATTCACTGTCACTTAAAACTCATCTTCCTTACTTCCTTGCATCTTCCTCACCCATTTTCTCCAAGTGTAAAATTCCTCTCACTAAGCTGACCAGTCTTTTGGCAAAAATGCATTTGTGCCAGTGTGTCAAGTGAATTATGCTTTTTTTCCTAGAAGCACTCAATTTTCAGAAGGGGTTAGGTTGTCATAAATTTCAAATCCCTGTTGTCAAAATAAGCTTGTAATCAATTTTCATAGGATGCAACTATGCCTCCTCAAGCCCTTCCTCCTTCTAGAAGGATCAAAGAGAAAACCACTTGGGACCCCACGCTATCAAATCTCACTCCTAGAACCAGGTAGGTTTGCTTGATATTTTCAGAAATTCTCCTTAAAAAATCCACATATGTTTTTAAAAATTCCTCTTTATTTCAAGAATTTCATGCTGATTGAGGTGGCCATATTAAAACTGCCCTGATACACACCTAAAATCTCCATTTCCCACAGACTATCCAAGGCATCACTTGAGAGAAGGAAAGCAGAAATGAATAAATAGAAGAATGATTTGACAGATACCATAAACAACAGCAGCAGCAGTTTTCACATTAAGAATTAGCTTAGAAATATTTTCCATGTTTGGTTTCTGCAAAGAGTGTGTCATTCTAGCTAGAGCTGTACAAATGAGAAAGTTTTCCTTGGCACAAAAGGAGCAATACCTGGGTAGATTCATTTTCACATTCTGCATGCTGCCATATCTGCAAGAACAAGACAGTGAAATATTATTTTAGGCAGCAAATGAGAACCATCCCTCTGTAACCCTTTCATTGAAATCAGATTTTTTTTTTTTCTTCCCAGAAGACACACAGTTCAGCCGGCCATTGCAGTTTAAATACAATCCACACTGTGTCTCTACCTACATAAGACAAATGTGGAAAAATGCTAAGGGCAGTAAGCATCTGTTTAAAAAATGAGCTATATAAGAACACACATATCACACCATCAGCCAGAGAAAGAAAATATTTGAAGTAACTGTCGCTGCTTTAGGGACAATGGGCCTGATTATCTACTACCTCAAAACTTAGAGAAATGTTACTGACAATGAAAGATGGCTCTGTTTAGATGGGATAGCATTTTATGGTTGCTCAATGGATAGCAAAGAGGCAAAGAAAAAATGTATAAACTCATATTATTGAGAAGATACTTCGCAGAAGAGACCAAGAAATGTTTAATCTTAAAACACACAGTTGACCCTTAATTTTCTGTTGTCTTTTTTCTTGTCTGTGTTCTACCCTACTGCTCCCAAAAGATTGACACTTTCTGATTTCAGGACTAAAGCAGTAAAAGCAATCTGTTCTACTGAGCAGGTTTCATTTTCACAGTTAAATGTGGAATTTGTCTAATTTTAGACATTCAGGTGCTGGAATGTGCTCACAGCTCTTCTTGTAATCAGTGGGAAAAGATAGGTATTGTTAATGCAATTCATCCGATAACATAATAGACTTAATGAGTTAAAAAAAAAAAAAAAAAAAGGGTTTCAGCCTTTTTTTCTCCACTAACTGAAGAGGAAATGTAGAAAACCAACTGTTTAGGCCATGGGCTTTTACTAAATGTGGGTAAAGTTGTCTCACTGTAAATGGCCAGCTCTTTTTTGTGTTCACTGAAATGTAAGTGCAAAAGGACTTTGGATGTGAATGTGTGAGTGGCTCCTAGCAACAGAGGATGCACAAAACCCCAGTCCTTAGATCTTGATTTTCTATTTGTTCAAGTCCAGCCTTTAAAACTTGTCCAGACTTCTTGCCTTTCCTTTTTCTAAACTACACATCTATGCAGATGTGCTATGCTTCCATTGGCACTTACAAGCTCTAACAGCAGCAGAAATATATACTGGGGTAGCATAAAGGATAGGATTTTTTTCATGTACATTTGTTATCATGTCAACTGCAATGTAAATTTTTCTAAGGGTGAAGGCATTGTAAACTAAATGGAAATCTCCCCCAAACTGTCCATTTCCTTAAACTCAAAAGATGGCTATGCTTGGTTTCAAGTTTCATTAATATAAATGCTTATTCATAGTAACAGGACCAATCCTTAAAATATTAATTGCTCTTAAATCACAAAATTATTAACCACTTCAAAACAGACATGGTGCTATCCCATGGCTTAAATGATGCACACCTATAAAGAACAAGTGCTGAGACAATGCCACTGGCCAAAATGTGGTATGGCTGGAACCTAAATGAAATACAGGTTGACATATATTTTGTATATTGACAAAGTATTATATCTACCTTTAGTAACTAATCATACCATACAACTTCAGTAAGAATTAATATATTACTACAAAGATACACAGTAGGAAAAGTAGCACTCATTTTCAATTTAAGTCAAATCAGGAAGCTTTTTATTGATTTTTTAATGACACATGATTAACTGACACTCAGGAATTATATGTTTAGGATCAATAGCAGCAACAGAGCAGATGAAGCATAACACCTGACATGGGACAAATAACTCCAACAACTTTCTAATCATCCTTCTATAACTATTCTCAAGAAACTCTAGCTCTCTTCAACATGTGAACAGAACTACAAGATCAGCTTCCCTGTCCAGCCGTGTGGGTTGGGCGTTAGTGTCCCAGCTTTGTCTAACCTCCTTGTCCACAATCCAAGGACTGTGATCCCATGCATGCTGCCCACACACTTCCAGAAAGACCACTGAGTTCAGGCTTCTCCTGGCACCCCATGGGAGATTGTGCCACCCAGACTGGGCAAGGCAGGTGTGCCTTGCGGAAATTGCAATCAGGGGCCACCTTGCTGCTATGGCTACTGCTTCCTGTCACTACCTTTCCCCATTTTCACAAATGTGTATACTCTTGCTGTACTTTTTTTTTCAAGATTTTTTTTTTTTTTTGCCTTCTGAGTTTAGTCCTGCTGAAGGTCATCTTCTTCAGGACTATCAGTTTGGGGCAAATGCTCTTTCTGGGAGTTTTGGCCATCCCTTATGACACACTGTTTACATTTCTGTTCTCTTTAGCAGCTGTTGTTATCCTGGTCTTGTAACTAAGAGAAAGCTGTGTAAGGACCCTTACATTTTTCCTTCATATTTAATATCTCTTTCATACACTTTTTTCCTCTCTTCTAATTAGTATATTTCATAGGTTTTTACCTTAATGATTTTTGCTTCATACATGCTTATGGTATCATATTTTTCATTTTCCACACATACAGTTTTTACTTGTTTAAAATGTCATATTATCAATAAATGTGCCACATCTTCTCTGGTTGCCATGGCTCAGAGATTGTTGTAGACAGGTTTGAGGAAAGTAGATATATAGCTAAAGATGATGAATGATTCCTCATAACCAGTCTGAATCCAAAAGTATAAGATGGGGTAAACCCATGGAAAAAGATACCTAAATAGCAAGGGAATTTATTGAAACTTCTAGGAGTGGCACAGTGTCAAGCTGTAGCAGCAAGAAATTTGTCTGCTATATTTATGTGCTATAAGTTTCAAGTACATGGCTCCAACCTATAAATCTTACTGGATGAAATTATTACATATACTTGGATATACCTCAGTTATTTCGTGTGATTTTCACATCTGAAGAAGAAAAATTATGGCTTTATCTGATTCATGCATACATATTTTATAAGCAAAAGGGTGCAATTTCTGACATAATCATATCATCTACATGTTTTCTGTTGCATTTTCTGGTCTCCTAATACCTTTACATTCATGTAATTTTAGTTCCACCAGTGAATTATTTCCCTATAATGGTAGAAGGTGACATCGACAGACTGGCAGACTTATGGCGTGAAAGTATCCTTATGACTATTTAGACTAGCCTGCTACTTAGTACAGGCTGTAGATTTGCACAAAATAAACTATTTATTGAGCTTTTTACTTGTGTTTCATATGTCATATTTTAGAAAATTTCTAGTCTTGATTTGAAGAATCATTATAGATTGCTGTCAACAAAACCCATAAAACCAACAATCTTTTCTTCTGAAAACTTCCCTGTTCCTTTTGTTTTATGGCCAACACAACATGCAAAAAAAAAATTAGAATTTTTGTCATAAGTCTTCATTACAAGAAAAAATACTTAGGCAATTCTAGGAAAAAAAATGTTTTGGCAGTTTCCCATATACTTACACCACAATATGATGGTCACTTGGGAAGTATGTAAAATTGAAATGAGTGACAGAGAGGGAAAATTAAGTCCAAATTCCAAGGCAAAGTCTTAAATCCTAGGAAAGACCTACTGGGAATTACACTGTTACTGCTACTCATACATGCATATTCAATTCATGTGACATAATTAAGCTCTCAGAGACTCTGATGGTGACTGGACTTTGATTTGTAATAAGTTAAATTAATTTTCCTCAAGTCAAGACTGTTTTGTCCATTATGGTAATTAGTGAGTGACCTCTACCTGTGCTTGTCTCAACCCACAAGCCTTTCATTATATATATTTTTTTTTCTACCTGGTCTAGCTGAAGCGGGGGTGATAGAATGGCTTTGGTGGGAATCTGGTGTCCAGCCAGGGTTGACACACAACAACATCTCCAAAATAGAATTTTGGCAGTGCTTTAAGGTAAGTTGACAAGCTTTATAACAGACAGTTTTGTATTAATATACTTCATTATTTACAGCACAAGCAGGATTTTGGCAGACTGTATTTTACTAACTTTTATTAGATTTACATATTAAAATAGTTTTATGTATGTATAATGGTGTGATAATTCTTGATTGTTAGCTTAGGAGAGACATTTGGTGCTGCAGGTAAAGTCTTTTAATTTTGAGAGCCTTACACAGAGCATCAATTCTTGTAATTTTCCAGAAATATTTGAAATAAAATATAGAATAAAGAACCTTTTCTGCAAATACTTATTAAGATGTGAATAATAATCAAAAAATTGACAGAGAGGTAAAAAAAAATAAATCTTTCATAACACATATTTATATGACACAGTATGTTATTGTCTTGTTGAGCTGTAGTTGTCACCAACAGTTCTGCTCTTGACAAAAATGCTCATGGTAATATTCTTAGTGGATTATTTGCCATGACAATCAATTTTCACTTTTTCCCCTCCTTTTTTTGTGTTTCACAAACTGAAAATCTGTGAAAAATATGCTGAAAGACAAGTACAATCTAGGAGTTATAACATGGAACTGCAAAAGCTGAAGTATTTGTTTCTTTTTTTGGTGACAATGTTCAGATGGTTTCTCCTAATCCAGCCTGTGTGTTGATACCTTATGTACAAATTTAGGATAATAATATTTGTAATTTTCATGGATTGCTACCAAACTATAATTAGCCCATAGAGTTATGCATTTTGAGAAAGAAGAAGGTGCTGGGGTATGAAACTTGGTTTAATAATGTTTGTTAAGTCTTATAAATTATAGTTCAGCAGTTTACAATTTAGTAAACTAGATGACTTTAAAAAACCCTGACAAAAAACCTACTCAACAAAGTCTTGATTAATTACTTCCTAGGTATGATCTTTTAAATTGTAAAAGCCATATTATAACTTGGTTTTCTCTCTGTAATGGGTACATAAAACTATGCCCTCTAAAATGCAAATGGACTTCTAAACAAAAACATTGTTTAAGCTACTTTGACTTTTAGAATGAATATTCCACAGTGATATTTGACCAACTGTCCATTCCCTCATGTCTTAGAGGGAGAACTGATTTTGTTATTTGATTTCATAGAGGGCTTAGAGACTAATTCCTTTAAAAGATTAATTAAATTTTGAATTTTATCACCATCTTCAAAGACATATGGTGTCATTCACAACCTCAGTTATTCTGCTTCTAATTTATCTACAGATATACAGTCAAGGCCTTGACTTTGCTCTGAGGAGATCCAGGTGTCATCACACTTATTTAGTTACTGTATGCTTACATATTTCACACAAATGCAAGTCAGTTCATATTTTTTGGTGTCTATGATATTTCTGAGAAGCTATTAATGAGGTGTTCTTAAATTCAGAGGGTGATGTTGTAATAAATAAATATCATATTTCAAGAAAGTTTTACATTCCTCATCAAAGAAAGCACTGCACTTGGATATATCTATATAAATCATACACCACATAATTTGATGACTCATAAATATTTTCCAATGTCAGAGATTATGGGATTCCATAAAAGGAAAATTCTGGAGTACCTACTTGATGAAAGTTCTTTTGCTGATATGTATCAGGAGGGTTCAAGGAATAAAAGCAGCTACTGACCTTCTTATTGCTCTGTGCTCCCTATCAAAAAAATACATGCACCACAACTTTGCTCATGACCATTTCTGTAACCTTTGCTATGGAAAAAAATACTTTCCCCTGCTTTTTTTTTTTTTTTTTTTTTTTTTCCATATATATTTATATCCCTTTTTTTCAGCATAACTACTTGAGTGTGCATTATTACTACCATGTGCTCAATTTATGTCTGAAGCGTCCAGAAACAATGGTTCCACAAATCAAGTTTAAGCAGGCTCCATCTCTGGCTGCTGTTCTACTCCAATACATTCCAAGTGATTAACACCACCTGTGGCACTCCTAATTCACAGCAGCAGACAATTATATCCCTTGGATACCCATTATGGGTAATTATTCCCATGACAGACTATTAGATATGGGTTGTGAACATTTCAGCTGTAAAGTTTTTTGCAATTTTATTTTAATTCTGATATTACCATTGAGAGGCATATTTGGGGAACAAATCAGTGTTACGTTAAGGGTATGCTTGCAACAAGCAAAAGATTTATTTTTATTGCTGGAGTTGTAGTCAGATTTATTATTTAAATATGTGATTAAGGGAGATTTTACATGTTTGCCATTACAAGATTATTTTATTTCATTCTTTTAGTACAGAGGCAATAAGCAGATCCTGCTGATGAGGCGACACTAGAGAGAGTTAGAAACTAATTGTTTTGTTTTAAAGACTGTTTACTCTTCTTACATATCTTTTTCTTTTTTTTTTTGCTTCTGAATATGTAAGTTTGATCTCTTTTAAGTATGTAGGGGAATTCTCAGTGTGAAAAAATGTCAAAAATCATAAAACTTTCCTGGTGCTGTAGCCTTATTTTTATAGATATGTTTTGGGGGTTTTTAATGAAATAACAGGCTTACACTCAGTCAGTATCACAATCATAATCTCTTTAATTTCCTATCATGTAAAATATGGTCTTATGTTGAAAATAAGCACACTCTGAATCTGAATTGAGAATTTAGTTTCAGACAGAACAAAGTGTACTGAAATCAATGGAAATAGTATAATAAATTTAAATTTGAATTATTGAAAAAATATTTCTTCTGTGTAGATTCATTTTCAAGATGTCCATTTACAAAACCTTTAATATTGGATTAAAAAGAGAAGGGGAAAAAAAAGACATCAATTTTTCATGTTTATTATATTAAAAATGGAACAAAATATTGTTTTCAAGATAAGAGAGCAAAAAGAAAAAAATCTAGAATTAAGAGGAAAAATGTTTACACATGATGTGAAGTATCAGTCATGATTTCATTAATAAGCCTGAGTTCACATTGGATTTCCTATATTACCTTAGACTTTGACAGACATTAAGAAAACACTTTCTATAATACTCCTATCAGGATCCTCCTTCTAACCCCAGGCCTTTATTGAATAAGTAAAAATCTATGCTATTAATCATATTTGATCCTCAGTTAGGGACCGAGGAACAGACTAGGTAGCTCATAAGAGCTCCATGCTTCTTTCACATGATTTATTAAACTTTTAAAATCCTGGAGGCATTTCACAAGTGGCCAAGTTTAAATGGCCAATGTGGTAGGTAAGCTACAGCTGCCCTTAGAACAGGCCCAGGCTTGGGCTTTGGTAAAACCTACCTGACTTCTGTAAAAGGAAAGAGAGGTTATGTTCACATCATTCAGAAGAAACAGAACAAACCCAATCCTCGTTACTGTGGACTAAACGGCATGACAAATGGCATCTGACTCTTGCATGTACAGTCTGACTTTATCACCATTTGTCATGTGCCAGTGGATCTCTGAGAGACACAGAAGTGGCAGAAGTAAATGGGATTTTTACAGTCTGTGTGCACGATAGATTTGTACTGTGTATCAAATAGTGTGGAAATTTGAATCAAAGCTATGACATCTTACAGCCAACAGTGTGGGCATGAATAGCTCTCTCAAAGAGTTCTTCCTGACATGATAGTCTTCAGTCAGCAGAACCACAGCATAGCTTCCTTAAAGTCTAACTGGATACCATGCCATAAATTCAGAGTTGGAAACAGTATTTCTTTGAACCTCTGTAATTATTTCTCGGTTCCTCCAAGCAAAACTTAATTCTTTATCCTTCTTTGGCAGGTAAAATATATGATGGAAAATATTTATGAAGTTATCTCCTATGGCTGAGGACTACCCTAAGGTAACTCTCAGGTTAGATGAATTTTTTTATATAACAAATCAACACCAAATTTCATAGGGCAGATTGTCTGCATGAATTCACAGTAACTATACAAGTCTGAAAATAAATGTGATCAAAAGACAATGTATAAAAGTTGTAGATGTTTAGATGTTTGAAGTTGATGGTTCAGTATAGTTCTTTATAGAAATATAAGCATATTTCCAGGAAATCAGTGAGAAAGTTATATGTAAGTATGTTTCATAAACTGAGCTCTTATCTGTATTTACTGAAATGAATATGATAACCAACAAACACTGCAGTATCTAAGCCAGAAATCAAACACATTTAAGAGAAGTAGTAATTAAGGATGTTTGCTGCTAACATATATAATTTTTTTCCACATTGAAGGACTAAAACCAGTAGTTAGCTAGACTGTGTAACAGCTTTTGGAAATATGAACAAACACATGCATACTCAATATACTTAGCAAATGTGAATTATTCCAGTTGAAAATTATTTATTCTGATCTTGTCCAATGAGAACACACCAATTCAAGTGAACAACTAAAACCAGAGAGACACTTTAAATTCTGAAGTCCCTGCAATTCCTCAAAAAGCAGGATGATTTTACTACGCATGATGAGGTCTACAAATCAAGATGATTCCATACCCTTGATATTACTTCAAGAAGCACACATCACACACCTAAGTTCTATCACTAAAATTCCCTGAAACAGCTCACACCATGGGGGGAGAGTAGGGAAGGGAAAGGATAGGGATAAGAAAAAAAACCAAAAAACCACACCCTTTTGAGTAGAAGTTGCTTATAGCAACTTGATTTTATAAGCCAGGTTTCACAGTTTAAATGTGAAGTACTTTGTTGAGTTTGTGATAGAGACTAAGCAAAACACTTTTTCTTTTGCCAGATATAAAACTTCAATACGGCTTGTAGAAGTCAGTCAGACTCAGAGCAAGGGTTTGTACACTGGTACTCTACATACTGCTTTTGCTTTTCTCACTTCATCCATCACAGGTCAATTGCTAAGTCCTGGCAGCTCTTAAGAGCACATCAGGCGTGGGAAGCATTTGCAGAATACTTAATGGCCACATGCTAAAGATTTTAAAGTTCAATAGCACCATCAGAACAGTCTGCTGAAGAGTCCTCTTAGAGTAATCTGGAAATTAACATTAAACTCCAAGGACACTTTCTTATACATGCCTATCAAAGGTAAAAGAAAAGGCTCAATTTTACAGCTAACACACTGATAGGCAGTCCAGGGCTTCACCAGTGTTGCTAAGTGTGAAAACTTATTTCTTATATCTAACTAACAAAAAAAAAAAAAAAAAAGAATCTATTTTTCTCCTCTCCTTGAAAAACAACAACAACAAGAAAAACGAAACAAACAAACAAACAAAACACACCAAAAAAACCCCAAAAACCAGAAAAACACCAAAACCAACTTGATTTTTTAATGAAAGACTGTATTCCTGGAAACCCACATTGACCTTTCTTATAATTAACAATACATTGCTTTCTTCTTTGTGGTGTACTTCATTTGTGTTGATAACTTTTTTTTATTTTCCTGGAAAGTTGCATATTTAAACGATGAAAAAAAAACTTGTGGAGCATGTGTTTAAGGTCTTCAGAGTTGCTAGAAGCAGTGCAGGCTCCTTTTCACACTCCTTCTTCTATTACTGACAAAAGGTCTTTTAGACTTCAGCTCCATTCTGATTGTGTTTATAAGAGAAAGAAACAATTCCATCTGTCAGTAATTTTCTTCATAGGTTGAAATTACTCTCTATTATGAACAGCATATCTTAAAATAGACCTGCAGAGAGTATTTCTTTAATGCCAGTAGCTAAGAAGGTATTATCTAGTAAGTTGGAACTGATGTTGTCATTTTTTTTGTGTTCAGACCGCTGGGTCCACCAAAGCAGGTTCTACTGCTGCAGCAGTAAAGAATTGAAGAGATATTTGCAGATTTCAAAACTTTCAAACACTTAACTTTACTAAGAGTAAAAATATTTTTAACAGCTCTTTTTTTGAATGTAATGGTGAAATGAAATTTCTAAACTTGACAAATTTAGAAAACAAAGAACAGTTATTATATTTATATTAAAAGAAACTTGTAATGTTAAATATTTCTCTTCAAGAAAGGTAGCTGGCTCAAAGCACAACTTTTACTTTTGACTACTGACTTCCTTATACAAAATGACATTTTATTACTTTCAGAATTCATGTTTCTATTTTTGACATATCCCTTTTCAATTTGCCAACTTACTAAACTATGAAATGGTACTTGAATGTGAATTGTGATACATATATTAAAAATTAAATAGCATTTACTGTAATTCTATCTTGAGAAAAATGTCTATTTCACATTAAACTTCAGAAGATTCCACCGAAAAGCCTACTTCAAACATTTTAGATGGTAAAAGCTATTTTTTCATAACTTTCAAGCTTGCAAAACATTCATAACAGTTCCAATGAAGTCAAAAAATAGTTTAATCTCTTTTTGCAAACTTTTGTGATCTCCACAGCTGTGCTGCATAGTGCTCTTTGTTGCGTCCTGTAAAATAAAAGAAGTGGAATATGACCACCAGAAGATAAAAGTTGGGAAATCCTGCAAGGGCATCTCATCCAGAGATTTCAGTGTTGCACATTTTGAATTGCAATAAGCTTTATACCTGTTGAATTCCTTTGGGGATTACGATCTTGGTATTTCACAATTTTCAATAGAAGACTGGATTAAAAAACAGTGACAATTTTCTGTAAAGTATTTTGTAGTCTTTCACATCCTAGCAGATCTGACAGAATCTTCTGCCCTATATTTATTTTCTCCTGTTTGATTTCAACCCAACTTTTTTAGTGTAAGAGGCTCTTATTCCTGCTTAGTATTCAGGTGCTTAGATCCTGGTTTGAATGTAATAGAATTTTCTGTATATAAATTAAAGGGTAAATTAAGAAAATTTCTCTGTAGACCTTGTGGTTGACACCAGAACAGATGAGCAAGCCTTTAGAAATTGTTCCAAAGAGAAGAGAGTCTAAAAGTGAAATGGACTTTGATGACATTGTCAGAGTGAGAGGGAACTGAATAAAAGGAATTATAGCATACATCTGAAACATGCTCCATAATATTTGTGGAAGACTTTTGTCCTTAGAACCATTGCTGCAATAATGTATACAACTCTGTACAAACTAATTATGCTTAAAGCAATAATGTGGAGATTACAGGTGCCGAAATCATAGACTGGGAAGGAGTTAGTCAACATTACAGACTGGGAAGTTACAGACATAATTCTATGACTTGCTAGGAACTTGCCTTTGCAACGTCAGCGAGAGCCTGTAGAGTCTGATGAATCCTAAAGATTAGCTTCCACTCCTGCTACTCTACACAGGTTCAAATGCTGCTACACTGAGACAATTTAGAACCATCAAAACACACTATATATGCCCTGGAGGAATATTAGAAGGATATAGAGCAAATATCATAGGATCACAGTCTAATTAAATGGCTTGAGTTGGAAGGCATCTTTGAGATCATCTCGTTCCAACTCACCTTCCATGGGCAGGGATACCTTTCATTAGACTAGGTTGCTCCAAGCTCCATCCGGCCTGGCCTTGATCATTCAAAGGGATGGGGCAGCCACAACTTCTCTCAGCAAGCTGTTCCAGTGCTTCACCATCCTCATAATAATGATTTTTTTCCTAGTATCTAATCCAAACCTACACTCTTTTGGTTTGAAGCCATTTCCCCTTGTCCTATCATTACATGCCTTTGCAAAGAGTCTCTCTAATTATCTTGTAGGTGCCTTTCGGGTACTGGGAGGCTGCAATTACCTCATCCCTGAGCCATCTCTTCTCCAGGCTGAGCAACCCCAACTCTCTCAGCCTGACCTCATAGGACAGCTGCTCCATCCATCTAATAGTGCTAATAATCTTGGTGGCCTCCTCTGGACTCTCTGTAACAGATAAAACTTCTTCCTTTGATGGAGACCCCTGAGCTGGATGCAGCATTGCAGGTGGGGTCTCACCAGAGTAGAGCAGAGGAGCAGAATCCCCTCCCTGGCCCCTGCTGCCCACGCTGCTTTGGATGCAGCCCGGAACACCTTTGTCTCTCTGGGCTGTGAGTGCACATTGCTGGCTCGTGTCCAGCCTCTCACCCAGCAGCATCCCCAAGCCCTTCTGGGCACAGCTGCTCTCAGTATGTACAGCCTGTGTTGATATAGCAAATTGCCATGACCCAGGAGCAGCACGTTGCACTCAGTCTTGTTGAACCTCATGAGATTCTCATGGGCCTGATTCTTGAGCTAATCCTGGTTGCTTTGGATGAAAACCAAGGACCTCCTTCAATCTGGAATTGAACCAGAGACTTAGGGATTCCTGCAGGCCATAGTTCTACCATCTGCTCTACCAGCTGAGCTTTCAAAGGGAGACATGGATGGATGATTACATACCTTTCCAATGTACCTTGCAGAAATACCCTGTAACATGATTTTTCAATCCTAGTTCCAACCAGTGAGAGATGTTCCTTTCAATTAGAGATTTCCACAAAATATCTTTTACTCTCTGCATGATTCCTGTCACAACTATATGTTTATCCTAAGAGACATAGAAAGCTTCACTTTCAAATAAACATGTTCACACAATTTATTTTAAATTTGTTTTGCAACAAAAAATTATGAAGCAGAATTGCTTACATAATCTTAGTAAATTGACTTTATGTGTGTCTGCCTGTGTACGAGTATGTGTGGATGTGTGCTTATGTTTATTAAAGAATGGCAATGTTTAAAACTCACTATTATTATATCAACAAATTCAATACCATTCTACTTCATGTTCTCTCTAATTTTATCTTCAAATGCTCATTTTTGAATTCCCAATTGCATGTCTGTTTACTGAACCATTTTTTATGATTCTACATTTACCTCATTAAGAGCCAAGCCCATACTTTGACTCACAGTTAAAGTTCAAATATAAAACCATAATACCAGAACACCTTAATCAACAGTAAAATATGATAAAAACCACCATATGTTCTCAAAGCAGATTTGAAATCAGAAAATCAATAAAAATGAAAGACATTGTGTAAAAAAGTGCTTTCATGTAAGAAAAATTAATTCCCTATTTCATTCTGTTGACTCTTTACTATGTCCCTACAGTATTTAGCATACATTCCCCAAGACTTACCTGTTTCTTTTAAGGAAGGCTCACTTTTTGAGTCTTGAATTAATGATTTATGTATTTGTTCAGTTTTAGGTAAAAAAAAAAAAAAGTGTTTATAAGATATGAAATACTAGCAGTAAAAGCCATTTTGGATCCACTGTCTAGAATATACAGGCATGCAATGGTCTTTCATAAATTACTGATAATATCTTAATTCCTCAGCAGGGCCTATGGGGGAGAATCTCCTGGAATATAGTAAAATATACTCCTGGAACATACTAAAATCTGCATTTTGAGACTATTTGCCCATCAAGCATATATTCCTGCTAAGTGACATGATGACTTTTTTTCTGTGTAAGTTCACTTTTAAGCTACTGTGTTTCTGGCAGGTAGTGATGTTAGAATCATGATATTGCAGTTATTTGGGTACATTGATTATCTAGCTTTGATTTTTAGGAGGATTTCTTTCTTGTTGTCAGGAAATTCTTTCCACTAATAGAATTTTTAAAACCTTGATTCTTTAACTTAGGAGATGATAAATTGTGATAGTCCATGGACCATCCACAGAGCACAATTCATTCTCTTCGAGAATGTGCCTCAATTCATAGCAACTCCCTTTTGGGAAGTCCCCTTAGGAGACATCCTTATAGCTCAGGGTGAGCAAAATGCTTCAACCCATGTGCAGCCCCTAGGTTGTCTCAGTTTGCAGGGACTCTCCTTTGACAAGTCCCATTGAGAGTTTTTCTTGTATCTCAAGGTGAGAAAATATACTTCAATCCATGAGCCTTTGCAATTCTATGTTAATATTTCATACCCCATTGGTTATTCCCATTGTTCCTGGTTTTAACCCCTCATGATTGGTTCTTTTTGGATCCTTTCCCTGATCGGTCCCTTCCCCAATTCCTTTCCCCATTGGCCAAGTTGTGAAACCCCACCTCTGGCTACCCTATATAATCCCTCTCCCCTGGGACCATTTGGCTCCTTTCTGCTCTGAACCTCGTGGAATAAAGAAGCTCTCCTGGAGATGGGAAAGATCCCATCTCACTGCTTTTACTCCTGCGTTACCTGGGGTGGCAAATGTGGCTCTGCTGCTCAGGCAGCCTCACAAAGATCAAATCACTCTGCACCTGAGAGTGCACAAAGAGCAAATCACTCAGTGCCTGTACCTCTGTTGATATAGGTGTATTTTTAAGGACTCTTCTACCAAGGAAGGTTGCGGCACCTTCACCACAGGACCAGACCCCAACAATAAATAACATTGTTGCAATTTGAATAACATTAAGTTCCCTGCTCCAAAGTTTCATGCAATGTCTTGGGATTTAGCTTGAACTTTCAGTGATGCTTTGTTGCCTTGCTCATGTTGAAGTTGCATTTTCCGATTTAATAGTGTTGCAGAGAGACAAATAATATTATTAGGCTTCTTTACAATTATTTTTTCTAATATAGTAATAGCTCCCTAAAATGAATGCAGTGTTTCATGCAAAGAATGTTATTAAGGGGAAGTCTGACTATGAAGTCTGAATAAAAGGAATGTAATATCCCCAAACCATAAAATCATGAAGAAAAAACTTTAAGAGCACCAGGACAGAGAAACTTTGTTTCATTCGTCCTCAGAGATACAAGAAACTGCAATGACTGGTCAGCTCATTTTCCAGTCATTAAAATGGAAATTCCAGAGAGCTCTAAGTTCATGCTATGCACCCTGACTCCCAGTGAAAGCAAGATGAATAATTTTAGCAAGTTTTCCGATATTCCTAAACAATCCTTTTATTAGTGCAAACATATATTTTGCCTATTTTATTTCTGATGTTGTCATTGTTTAACCTGAACCATTAATTGAAGCCCCACACCAGCATTTGCTCACTTCCCCAACAGTGGGATTGAGGTGCAAATCAGAAGCCTACAAGCTAGAAAATCCATGGGTTGAGATAAAGACAATTTTATAATAAAGAAAAAGCCACACACAAGCAAAACAAAACAAGGGAGTAATTCACTGCTTCCCATGGGCAGGCAGGTGTTCAGCCATCTCCTGGAGAGCAGGGCTCTATTGTGTATAACACTGACTTTGGAAGACAAACACCATCACTCCAAATGTCACCCTCTTTCTCCTTCTTCCTTTTACAGTTTTTATAATGAGCATGATGTCATATTGTCTGGATGTCCCTTTAGTCAGTTTGGGTCACCTGTCCCAGCTGTGTCTCCTTCCAATCTCCTATGCACCCCAAACTTCCTCACCGGTGAGACAGCATAAAAAGCAAAGGTATTAACAGGAAATTTCCTAAGAAGCCACTGCAGAAAGACAGACTTTGGAGAAATCTCAAAAACAGGAAAGAAATATGGGAATAGGAATAGGAGGTAAATGAAGGAAATAGATGGGAAGGCTGCTTTCTCCATCCAGGCACAAAAGGATATACACAGCACAGAATAATGTGTTTCTTAAAAAAAATCATAATCAATAATAATCTTGAGCATAATAGAGCATGGTCATCTCAAAACTGCAGGTAGGGAGTTCTGAGACATTTTTAGGTTGGTTGCTTTTCTTTGGTTATTGTTATTTTACTTAACATAAAATACTAGCACTTAAAATCTTCATTTAAAAAAAATAAAACTTATTAAACCTGTGTAACTGGCCACTTGGATGACAATAAACCTTAGGGATTCAGTAAGCAGTGGAAAGAAAATCTGTGTGGTCAGAGACAAACATCTTGCTTCCAAATTAGAAAACACTTATTCCACAGTTGGAAGCTGGGAGACAATTTGGAGAAACAAGTCCATATACTCTTCCTATCTTTAAAGTCCTGTTTTCTTTTCCGAGAATCCATTAACAGATACTCTAGAAATAGGTTTAATTTTGTATTATTTAGATAATATTTCTACTTTCCTGTTTCAGACAGAAATTGAAAATAACTTCATTCATATCCAAAGAAAAAAAAAAGGCTGTATTATTATTTTTATATTTAATAATCTGTGCTAGAGTCAAGATATTTCTGTTTAAGAATCAGATCTCTGATAAGGATAATACTTTGAGATTTTATGAGAAAAAGTAGCCTTACATTGCTTAAAGATTGAAAGGCCTTGTGGATGAAAATGCATTTTCTGAAACAAAGCAAATTTACACTACAGGTATAGCAACAATTATAAGTATAGTAAATAAAATTATATGATCTATATTTCTTAAGTGTTGATAGGTCATATTATCTGTGATTTGCTTTGTGAAAAAATGAAGTAAAATAATGGATCACTAACATTTTTTAACAAAAATGGTGTCCCTAATGGCCTCTTTGAAAGGAATTATGCAATAAACGGATGCTATTTTTATATGAGTACATGAACATGGGCTTGCAAGTAGATTTAATGATAGGTGACTATATATCTATGATCTTGTGATGCCCTCATGCTGCCATTGCTGTCATTGCTGGCACTGCTTCTTTACAGTTCCCCAGAATTATCATAATAATAATTCATGCTTAGTATTCCTAGATATGTTTGTTCAGTGTGCAACCTAAATTACTCTATATCCAGGCTTTTTATATCTATGGTGTTTTGAAAGGGCTTAGAGAGTCTCTTAATGGACTTTATGATCATGTCATACTGGGCAAATCCTAGACAAATATTATTTTGGATGTATCTTTTACATTTATTAAGAGGAGATTATGTTCCCTATAAAGGTTGATGCTTATCTCAGTCTGACAGATTTCTTTGTTTCAGAGTTCTCTGGAGATAGAGGATGGTTCTAGTAATGTCTGAATAAACTTACTGAAAATGTAATATTTCATTTATATTGTTTTTCAGAGAGGAATTTTTCTGAGCTGAATACAAGCCAGTGTAAACTACTTTACCACAAGTGTAATAACATGAACACTCTCTTCTCAGCTGCCTTTTTGAGAATAAAGATATTTAAATGTTGGATCATTAAATTTTTCCTATGGCATTAGTAATTACTTTTTTTCTGCCGTACTCCTTCTTTGTTACAATAAGAGGAAATATCCTCACAGAAGGATGTTCCATGGAGAAATTCTTATTCAACATCCAAGAAAAATATTCTTTTGTCCAAACTCACACAGTAAAAAAACCCCGGTGACTTTTTGGAAGCAGGGATTCTCATAATACTATCCTGCTACAGTTATTTGACTTCGGTATTGCATTAATCTATTATGGATTGTATGTATGTTGGGAGCCCTTTTATCTAAGAAGATATTTGCAGCTTGTCTTTATTCAGTGTGAGTTTGCTGACTAGCACAAAGGATCTGATTGGAGCAATCTCAAGAACAGTTTGCAGCCAATGGATTTGGAATAAGACAACTTTACCTCATTAGTACAGGTCAAAAGGAGCTCAAGCAACAGAGGAGTAACATTTCCTGAATGTATAAAATTCTAAAACAAGCCTTCTTCAATGTTTATAACAAAAAAAAAATGTATCCACAATATATTTTAAGAAGGAAGATCTTTAAGCTTGGCTAGCATCCAAATGATCTTGACAAAATCTCAGTCTCAGGCATATGTATTGAGTTTTAGTATAAAACAGCAGAAAATTTTGAGCCCGTTTACTTCTCACCAAGATTTGAATAGTTAAAGTTACAGTGTGAGTCACGTCACCTCTCACAGCAAGGAGGCTGGAGATACATGGGAAATTGGGAGGGAACATAGCCAGGACAACTCCCCTCAGCTGACCAAAGGGCTATATGCCGGACCATATGGAAATGTGTTCAATATATAAAGCTGAGAAAAGAAGAAGGAAGGGAAGATATTCGGAGTGATGGCATTTGTATTCCCAAGTCACCATTATGTCTGATAGAGTCCTGGATTACTGGCGGTGGCTGAACTCCTGCCTGCCTATGGGAAGGAGTAAACAAATTACTTCTTCTGTGAAGGGCATTTGCGTTACCTATTAAGCTGTTTTTATCTCAATCCATGAACTTTCTCACTTTTATTCTTCTGATTCTCTCTCCCATCTCAATGGTGGAGGAGAGATCAAGCATCTTTGTGCTGTTTATTTGACAGATAGGATTTAAATCATAACACAGATTTAATCTTCTACAAGTTTGTTAACTTGTGATTTCTCTGAAATTTCAAAGAGAAATACAATATTCAAAATTGAGAAGTTGTTCAGTTATTCAGAGTAAGTCATCTTTTTGCACTTGTTGCTAACAGTATTTTCATCTGAGCTAGTAGTTTTCATCCTTTATTGCAATAATTAAAGGAGAAATTACTTTCAGGGCCAACTTCTGCAAATCAAAAGGCTACAAAAGGAGATGAAAGACTACGTTCAGTTGACCACATATATGTATTCAGTGTTTATTGAAACATCCTAGAATGCCATTACATGTTAAGAGATATTACTTTGACAGTTTGAGACAAAATCAAAATTCCTGTGTCCAGGTCTTGGACTCATGAATACAAAAAAGACTTAATAATAATTGTTAATTGTTAATACATAAAAAAAAAATCAATCAAAGAAGAATAACACCTTCTTTTCTTCTCCCTTTTCCAGAATACATATTACTGCTTTCATAGTGTAAATTAACACTTTCAATCAGAAAGAAAATTAGCCTATTTAGGGAGGACAAGACCAATTAATTTACACTGCATTCTATGTGGCTGTGTTTGCTAGACATATCTATCAGATAAGCTCCAAATTTAAATGAGAAATTAGGTGGTTTATGAATGTGTAAGGGTTTTAAGCATCAGTTCATTTGTCAGGCTTCAATAGTTTTGCCAATAAATTTAGTCAACTGTATGATTTTATCTGTAGAAACATAGATAGACAGTTTCCCACCATACTGGAGTAGAGCTTTTAAACATTTGGTGAATATCAGTGATACCTGAATGTTGAATATTTCCTTAAAAAAAAGAAACATCAAAAACTAGAGTAATACAAAACTTTAGTTGTTTTTTTTTCTTTTGGGATGTCAGCAAAGCAGTACTCCATCTTCATAGTACTCTTTCATAGCTGGACTTTTCTCTGACTTCTCTTTATATTTCAGAGTTTTCTGCACACTACTGAATGGAAACTAGGTTCAAATAATTGACTTTTCACATCAAAATGTTGATTATATATATTATTATATATATATATGGTTTGATTTTACTGTGAAATGTTAAGGGGCTACCAATCAGCTTACAATTCCTCTTGGTGTATAAAGAAAAGCCTGAATCAAATCTTCTTGAATGCATTTCATATTTGTTTTTATGATTATAAATGTGTCTAGTGTTGGAATTAGAAGGAAAACCTCAAAAGAAAAGTATCCAGAAAATATGTTTAAGATCCTCCTAGGAATAACTTCCGAGCAAATGTATTGTTTTTACATGGCAAGATTTTGTTAATGGGGAGGCTGCGTGAGTGTCTTCTGTGAGAAGCTTCTCCCAGGTCCAATAGTGCCAATGGTGGCCAGTTCCCAAAGAGATCTGCTGCTGGTCAAGGTCAAGCCCACCAGTGGTGGTGGCAGCACCTCTGAGACAACATATTTAAGACTAAAAGAAAAAAAAAAACAAAACCAAGCAAAAAACAAACCAAACAACAACAACAAACTGTAGTAAAGGAGCACCATGGACAGAGGAGTGAGAATATGTGAGAGGAAATTCTGCAGACACCAAGGTCATTGAAGAAGAAGAGGAAGATGTTTCAGGCACTTGAACAGAGACTGCCCTGTAACCCATGATGAAGACCATAATGAGGCAGGTCAATTCTCTGCAGACTGTGGAGGTCTGCATTACCACAAATGTAGCCTAAGAAAAATCCCATGCCACAGCAGGCGGATATGCACTGAAAGACGTTGTGACCTGTGGGGAACCTGATCTGGAGCAAGCTCCCGGCATGACCTGTGGTCCTGAGGAGGGGAGCCCAGACAGGAGAAGCTTTTCTGGCAAGATCTGTGGCCTCAAAAGGGGCACCATGAAATAGCAAGCTGTAAGATCCTAAGGTCAAGATAGTTCTAGACTGATTATTAACAAGACATTGAAAACTTGATTTCAGTTCTGTCCATTGCAATAGATTCCTAAGAAAGCTGCTTGAATATTTATGTTATGAGTAGTGGAAACCCCTGTGAACAGAATCCTGTGGGATAAAAATGGTATAGAGATTTTGGATATATTAGTTCTTCTATCATTCATATATTTAAACATGTCTTTATCAGTGTATCCCATTGCCATTCAAATGCCAAAAGGTATTAATTTTTCCCCAAGATAACATTACCATTTTTTAAATTTAACTTGATTATGGAAAGCCATAAAAATATTTTTCATAGACACACAGATTTGGACCATCTTTTTGATTTGAAAATTATAGTCAGCCATGCAATGAGCAGATAAAAGGCCTCTAGTTATCTCTTGGAAGTTCTGTGCATCTGTAATCCTAGCTGACATTTGACAGATTCTCTGTCAGATTTCCATGTTTTATCTTTCCCCTCTGAGGTTATTTTTAAAGTGTGGCTATGAAAACTCAGCACTGTATAGAAAGCTTATTTGTAACTGGCATGGTGCCACAACAACATATGGAGATGCTGAACATATTGCAAAATTCCACAAATGTGAATCACATATTAGAAGGAATCTTATTACACATGTGACTTAACAATGTTCTTCTTTTCACAATTTAAGAGGCTAATTTAAGTCTATATAGATGTATTATAAGATATTAATCATCTAAACTAATTATTGAATTAATATTAACATTTATTACAAAAGTCAATAGGATGTCTATTGAGATCTCCATGAATATACATATATAGATAAATTTGGCAAAATCCCATCTATTCATTTGTGTATCAGATAGAGTCTGCCTACCTCCCAATAATGTGTTACCTTGAGGACATTAAAATTAATTAGATAACTTTCTGTTTAGTTTGAAAGTTTCCCAGACATGCATAGCAATTCTTATTCTAAGGCGATAAACATAATTTTTCTATTTAGTAGAGCATTACATTTAAGATTTTGGGTGGATAAGCTTAGGCAATTTGTCAGAGTGGCACCAAATCAGAATATTCATCTGAACTTCCAGAGACAAGCTGTTAAACTTTGTAAAAATCTGCTGCATGGAAGTTCCCCAACATATACCACAGCATTCTCCACCTCTCTGCTATTGTGGAAGCCATTGCAGAGTCTGGTGTGCTGGGAGCCAAGACAGGACTCATTGACTGCACACAAATAGCAGTGCGGCAGGTGCCCATGCATCGGCAGAGGTGGGGCTGAAGGGTGGCCTCTGCAAGGGCAATCCCTGTTCCTAACACAGTTGCTTCCAGCAGAGAGTGGACCCATCTCAAGGCAAGGCTGAGCTCAACGGTCAAGATGGCACATTGGTTAAAAAGTATTTAAGAAAGGGGAAACATTGCAGGGCAATGAGGAGGACACTGCTGGGGGATATGGGCAGCTTGAAGAAGTTGGAAATGAAGCTGAGCTTGAGAAAAGGTGGGGATGAAGGTGTTTTAATCTCTTGTTCTTTGTTTCTCACTACTAAAATCCATTTTAATTTTCAATAAATTAAATTAAATTTCCTCTGATCAAGTTTGTTTTGCCTGTGATGACAACTTATATGTGATAGTCATGGTATTGCCTCAAGCCACAAGGTTTTTCTTACTTTTTCTTCTGCTCTTGTCCTGCAGGCAAGTGGGTTAACCCTCCATGATCAGTGGAACAGGTGTCTACACTTAAACCAGTAATTTTAGCCTCCCTTCATTTTGAGAGGAGACAATGAGGCATTCACAAAGCATTCATATATGTTTAACCTTATTTTAATTATAGACTCTCCTATGAAAAACATGAAGCTTTGTTGCCTCATGGATTCATGGATATCTCCCATATTCTGCTTGTATATCAAAGCCTTATTACATAGTTTGCTTTAAGGCCATGTGGCCATGAGTGCTGTTGGGCACATAAATAAGCAAGAGCAGCCAAAGCTGACACCTCTAGGCTATCACTGGTTTCAGCTGAGTATCAAGTCCCAGAATTCAGTACCAGGTGTCAGAACCTTGGGCTCTGTACTAAGGGCTCAGCTGCTAGTGCTCAAGCCAGCACTGATCCTGTGCTGCTGTGCTGCCTGGAATCATACTGCCATGAGGAAAGCTTTGTGGGAAAATGTTGTGAGAAGTGAGAATCTTACTCCTTTCAGTTTCATTCGGGTTCAGGCCCAATCCTTGCCCATGCTATGTAGCAGATATGCCTGCATCTGTCTATGTATTATGCTGGTTCCAATGGCTTGATTTCATAGTTTCATCTTCAAATCTGTTTCATTGCTCTGGACTTTTCTGGCCATCTGGCTTTTTTTTTTTTTTGTTTGAAATTGGGGTGGCCAGATATGTTCAGTGACTCTTGCTCAGGGTCTGTGGGACTGCATTACTTGATGAGGGTACCGTCCTTCACACTTTGGGACACCCTCGGCTCATCTGCTCTCAGAGAGCAGCTCATTGGTTTTGATCCTTGACCCTGGGAGCTGTTGCAAGGTGTTTTGGTGTATATGCTGTGGTATTGTGTGAGAGTTTTGGAATGCAGTTTATACATAAATTCAGAATATCTGTGCTCATAAATAAACTGTATTAGGGACAAATCCCCAGCTCAGAGGTCTAAAGGCACATCAGGCTGGAGGAGTCTGTACTGCTTAGTGGCTGCTCACTCTATTGCAGATTTTTTTTGGATGAAATTATGGGAAACAGAGTAATGGAAAAAATAGCAATTAAATTATGAAAATAATCAAGAATACAAAGACTGTTTTTGCAAGTTCTCTTATATTTAGCAGCAGAGGTTTATACGTGACTGAGACAAAGCAGATTGAAGTGCAAATGAATGGAGGTTTCTAACGCATTCTACCTGTTTTTAGAACCCTTAGGAGAGGAGACCTGTGCTTAATTACAGCTGTCTGGATTACATCCTGGAGGTATAAAAATAGTAAGATTTATTTTGACTGTTGTTTGCCATTATATACATATTGATTTTATTCAGCCAAATTAATTTCCTCTTCTCTAGTGTCATGCATGCAAATTAAATATCTTGCTTTGGCAGACACTTGGTTTAGAAGCTGTAGTTTTCAGCAATTCTGACAAAAATAGAAATAGATCCCAGTGTGATACAAAAGGTTTTGGTTCATATTTCTAGTTACATAAATGATCTGACTCAGTAAATATCAAGCAACTCTTACTATTTTGTATTTCATTGCAAGAAACTCAGCATTGTAGAATGCTTTTAATATTGAATAAGTAGACTTTAATTTGGGAATATTGAGGGAAAAACACAATTAAATAATCATTCAGGCATGTGTGTTTCATATAAGAAAAATATACATTGGTATATTTGTTTTTTTTTTCTTTTCCCAAGCCAGAAGCACTGGAATTTAATCAATCTTGAAAAAGTATAATCTGAGTTAGGTAGTAATACTTTTATGATTTTGTTTTAAAATGTACCAGCTTCAACAAAATTTTTAATAGTTCTTGAGGTGGAAATTCTGGTCAAAATCAGAGATAACAATACTATTTGTGTAGCAAATGTTCTATCAGCTTAGGCATCACATCCTGAAAATTACCAAAATATATAAAAATTTTATAGTTTATAATTGAAAACCAGATCACATCCTTAGTTTCTTCATACTATATTCAAGCAACACAGTCACAACCTCTCTCATTACTTTTTGATGTCGGCATCCCCCTGACATTTTTATTTTCTTTTTGCCTCCTAAAATGAAAGAAAATAGGGCAGAGAAAGTAAAAAATCCTGAGGTTTTTCTCTGTAATTAGCAAAGGATGAGAAGATATTCTATATACAGAGCACTTAAATTAGATGTCTGCTCCAAGTAGCTCTTTGGAAGAATCAATCTTTCTGCATTGCCTATATGCGAATCAATGTAGACTAGCCTTCTAATTTAGGTACATATATTTGGGATTTATCTGCCCTACTTATGGTATCTAAAAGGCATACAAGTCTTAATTAGTCACTCTGGTCTCACTTTGCAATAACTTCCAAGGGCAATTCACTGCATAAGAAAGGGCGAATGCATTGATCTCTGGGAGAGATACCAGCATCTTTTTTGCAAGCTATAGAGCTAGTTTTGGGTTATTAAACCATTATAACCTTAATTCTGTTGCTCATATAAAGGTATTTAACCCACTGAGGAGCTCTAGGGCATCTGGGGCATCTACGTAGAGTTAATAAAGAATGTAGAGGAAACCCATTCCCTTCTAGACAACCAAACATGACTAGCAGAATAATAATACTCTAAACACGTAATGGCTCTAAAAAAATGTATCTCATGGTCTAGAAGGCCTTTAAAGGTCCCTTCCAACTGCAAGTGTTTTATGACTCTATGATTCTAAGTCAATAATCTTATCATTACAATTGAATGCTATTCCAGATTTAGACAATTTAATTAAACTTTTCACATGTCAGTGTGTGTTTTCTACTCAGGAAGTTCTGCTTCTTTTGAAAAGTCAGTAAGAAAGTAAGAAATATTCAAGGCTGATCATAAGATTGCATAAAGGATGGAAAATATAGAAGAGTTGAAAACAATCTTCTGCCCCTTCTGATGTGAGGAACCCCGGGCGTTACAGCAGCTGATGAGCCTACCTTCATTGAACACACAGCATGTTAGTCAGAATTCCTGTCTGTGGTGAGGTTCACCAGCACAAAGTCCTGTTTCTCAATACAGATTCATCAATCACTGGTAGCATTAAATCTGAAGAATGACAACATATTCTAACATCCTAATCTCATTAAAGAAATTATAGCTTTTGATGAGTTGCGCACATTATTTCCAGTGGACAAGAAAATGCAGTATCCAAATACATTTGCATATAGTTAAATGCACATTGAAAACAAGGCTGTTGACAATGTATGATTATGTGTACTTTGACTAATTATACTATTATTTAGATATACTATTATTTAGATATAGATTATTTAGCAGTGACATGAAAACTGTGATATCTTTTCATATTCCTGAATGATCATGGGTGGTGTCTACATGTGAATTATGTGTACAGATTTCCAGTATAGGCAGTAGATTTCAAGGACTTAATTTACTTGTCTAAGGAAATATGGCAAGTGCCATTTGACTATCTTCACTGGCCTCCAGCTCCATTTCCATGGAGTCATGGATCTCCTGTCTCCTGTTTTCTCAGATAATTTAAAGCAACTTCAAATAACACTGGAGGCAATTTTTAGGCAGCACTTACAGCTTATGGTTTGTGCAGCATAAAAATTTAATTAATCACAACCAGACACTGTGGTTTAGGTTTGTCTATACATCAGTGCATCCATTGTTTTTGCCCTGAGATATCTGAGAGATACTCACTTGATTGATACAGGTCGTACAAGATACCTGGAGTGATGTTCTGGAGCAGCTGGAAACCTGTAAAGATAACTAGGATTGAGGATCCTCTCTTTTAAGCAATTTAATCAAACATTGTATGCCTACTTTAGAATCATCAGAATTACACTTTAAACTAAACTAATGGATGTTCCTTCATTGTGTTGAAAGCTTACATATCTAAATCACATCAGGTATGTAAAAAAACCCCAGACCTGTATGGAGAAATTTCTGTTTCTTAAATGGGAACAGAATTCTTTACATCACTTTAAAGCTGAGTGTATCTGGTCTGTCTGAGATGGAGTTAAACTTCCCCACAACAGTTCTCGTAATGCTGTGCTTTGCACTGGTAGCTGGAAAGGTTTCAGTAAGACACCAATGCTTTGGTTACTGCTGTGCAGCACTGGCACATCATCATCATCACTGTCTCTACAACATTCCCCATTTTCACACATTGGCAGTGGAGACCTTGGGAGAGGACAGAGCTGCCACAGCTGCCGCAGCTGGCCAAAGGGATATTCTGTACCTTATGGTGAATACTCAATAAAGCTAAGGATTAGGAAGAAGGTGGAGAGGAGACTATTTCCATGTTACTTTCTTCCCTTCCTGTCCTGCTGAAGGCAGTAGAGATACGACAAATTTGCACATACCTGGCATCCAGCCAAGGTCATCCCACCAAACGAGTCCCATCCCAAGTCAGGTATGTATGTTAGTAAATGTGACTATCTCCCAGTGATTTTAGATCTCTCATATTCAACATGTTCTATTTCATATAGAAAATTCTATATTCATACCACTAGGAACCTGAATCAAAATTCCAAATGGCTGATCCCCAAAGCTGCTAAATTAATATTTCAAAGTTTGAGGATGGAGATGGACATTCAAGTGTTCATTTCTCATGTCAGAGAAAGAAAACAAACAAACAAACAAACAAAACAAACAAATAACAAAAAAAACCAAACAACAACAACAACAACAACAACAAAAAACCCACAACCTTAAATATTCATTAATTGTCGCCAATCTAATTCTTACCAAAATATTTCTTAATGATATTAAAGTCAATGGATTGTCAATTATTTTTATAATTTCCTGTCTGCATATCTGAAATATTTGGCAAAATGTCTTCCACTCTATAGCTTTTTCTCTGATTTCCAATGTAGGTTACATTCTCTGTGATAGACTCAGAAAAAAAAACAACCCAACAACAGCTAAAAATTCTGTGTAAAATATACCATCTTAGTGTCAAATTGTCATTGGAATTAGGTTTATGTAAAGGATTTGTGCCACACATAACTATTCACTGAAAGCTCTTCCTTTTAGTTGGCTCTGTCTGCAGTATGAATGGTACACTATGGCAGAATGGCAGTGCGGAAAAATGGTGTTATACCTTCATGCATCTTCTCCCCAGCAAGACTTATCAGAACATGATGTCATGTTTTAATACAGCATTTATATTCTTAGTTAATTTCAAACCACAGCAGATGAGTTGAGACTTTAGATTTTATTCAAAATATCTGTCTGCTTGCTTGACTTCTTTTTCCCCAAAGCAAGCCTCAGACAAATTTGAGTGGCAGGGCAGTAAGATATTATTTTTGTCAGTATCTGGATATTCTTCAGCATCAGAAACAAAAATTAAAATAACAAGAATGTTGGCTTTTTCAGTGAAGCCCAAGATGGAAACCTTGACATCCCTGTAGGCTAAAACATTGTGGCCAGGAATACCGGTCAGAGGACTACAGCGAAAGAAGGTAAAAGACAGCTTTAACTCTGTACAACTAAGTATCTTAAGTGGAAAAATGAGGTTGTTTTTCCTTCCTATACTTTGGTTTTACTAATTCTTTCGTTTTTTGTAAGACATAACATAGTAATGTAAAATTCTAAAACACTCCTAAAAACAAAGGCTAGTACCTAGCCTCCTGTTTTACAGTATAGAAGAACATCTAAGTCACTATAACATAGCATTATGCTCCTTCTGACTCCTTTATAGAAGAGCAAGACAATTTTCTCTTTCAGTATACTGGAAATTTACAATAATGTCAGCAATTGTTTTTTACTAAGATTATGTTACAGACTATAAGCTGATATTCATTATATTTTATGAGAAGAAAATTATCACAATTAATTCTTGAAATGTGATTTTGTTTGTGTGTTGGGCACTGAGATAATTTCCTAAATTTTGGAACATTTATTTTCAGATAAAGGTATATGCCATTTAATTTCCTATGAAAACTTGCAGTCAAAGCCAGCTCTTAGAAACCACCTACACTTTAATTGTGTTATTTACATCTGTTAATAAAGTATTTTAGTAGTGATTTCTAATTTGCATCTTAATAAATGAACTAGGATTACACAGTCTCATATTTAAAATCATATGTTTTGAAAGGAATTTATTGCAGAAGAAAATCATACTAGATGTAAATAAAAAACAGACTTTAGGACAACACAATTTGCAGTTATTCTGAGCTGTCTATTTATCCCCAAAAACACCTCAAAGATCATACAGAACAAAATGTTATGTCTATAGAGAGTCACACACACATTGTACATATGTTACAGTCCATCAAATTTTAACACCGCTTCCTTGCTAGTAAACATCTGTTCCAGACATTATGGAACTATGTAAGACAAACTGTTTATGTGCTGAGATTGTCAAGTATTCAGCTGGTCATTATGTTTCAGCCTTATAAAATATCACCAGTAATTTACCTGTAGCAACAAAACATGATTGACATGATTGACTGTCTAAAGACAGTTGAAGCTGTGATTTTACATTTGTTTTTTTAATTTGTTTAAATTTGTAACTCAGTCTACCAGTATTTTCTTTTGTTAAGGCAGTTTCAATGCCTCTCCTTTCTGAAAAGCTGGGCTGTGTTACTGGCTGTGGTACATGTATGGCACTTAAGGCAATTTGTTAAAAAGCAGATCCACCTGATTATTCACTTGTGTCAAATCTTCCTTTTCCATTTTTGGGTATTCAGAACCAACGGCTTCAAGAGAATGATTCTAAACTGATTTCAACTTTCCAACATACATGGCAGTGTAACCTCTTTAATTCCACTCATCTGATGGGATATCTTATGGAACTGTACAAACTGTTAAAGAACTGGGAATAATTTATGCTAATATATGTCCATTTCATTGCAGACCTTAACAAAGAAACAATTTGCTGACCAGTCACCTTATATATGAAAGTTACTCTTGGTCAGGCTGTGCATGAAGCGTCATCATAAATGACAGAGGAATGTGTTCGCTATCAAAATACTTTTGAAAGGAAGAAACGGGAAATAAGACAAAATTGTCTCTCCTCTTGTACAAACTACTTACTTGTGTTTGCAGTGCTGCTTACTTTCCGTGAAATGTATGCTATACATGTGCTTTATTTCTTTTTGTTTTCCTACTCAATCCCTGTTAAACATCAAGATAAGTATAATCATTTTAGAATGGTTTTCTACTCTTACAAGTACTGAAAACCAAGGTTCTATTATAGTACATATATTCTTAATGATATCAAATAGAGATGGATAAGGAAAAAAATCAAATCAGTAAGGGTTAAAAAATGAGACTTCAGTAACAAATTTCAGTAAAAAATCTAATTCAATATTTTGACTTCTAACGTCATATGTGATGATATTGATATTGAACATTTTGAAAATGAGATATGATCCTTCAATATATGTCTTAATGGTGATGGAAATAATGTTCAGCATTATGATGAAAACTGATATGGTAACAATATGTTCCAATCAAAGAAGAATCTTCAGAATACTTATTTTGAGTCTTTTCTGGAAAGTTTTCATTCTGCCATTGGTAGTAAAGAAATCAGTAAACAAAACATTTCATAAATAATTTGATTAATATTAAGGAGAAAGTTTTCATAAGATCTCAGTAAGGTAATCATCACAAATAGGATTGCAGTGAAGAAATAATTCAGTGTTTTGCTGAATGATATCTGCTGTTGAGCCTATGGCCGATTTAAGCCACGGGAGAGCTTGATATATGTGACAACATGCCATTTACAAGTACTGCCTGCATGCTACCCCTGGGGAAGGCTTCGTTTGGCTCTAGTGGTGTAAGGAAATGCTGAGAAATGCAGGTTACAAATTGAGCAACCCCCAGCTGTGTTATATACATTTGCGTCTGAGCCTATTACAAATTTTCCATTTATGTATGATAAAGCTGTGTCTGCTGTCATTCTGCTGAAGTCGTTAAACATTCTCAGCATTGTGCAGTGATATTGCTAATTGAGAAAAACACCATTAAATGCATTTTATTGTCATTTCAGTAGATCACAGTGACAATTACAGTGGAACTAGAGTTCATGCCTCTGGCACATAATCACAATTTCTCCAACTTCCAAGCTTGCTGTCATTTGATATGCTCGATTCTGTATCATCATGATCTTACACATTGCCCATAGGAACTAAAATTATGAGAAAACTCTAGACACCCCCTCCTATCACCATGCATCTTGACAATGAGATGGCTGTAATTTGAAAATTTCATAAGACATGTTTAAAGCACCACAAACAACATTCAGCTGTTAATCTGTTCTAAATACAGATACTCTTATACAGTGACAAGAACTGTCTAAAGGCACTGCCTTTGTCAAGAGCTGTGGAATGGAGAAAAAATATTTAAAACTACTCCTCTGAAAAAAATATAAGCACACTTAATTCAGAGATGAAGAACAAAAAAACAGTAAAATATAATAAACAAGGTTAAAGATTTTTCCTTCCTCTTACATGGCAAAACCTGTAAATATAGCACCTATTTCTCAGTTCCTATCTTTGTATCATAGTCATTCTTATTTAGTGTTGTGGGATACTGTACACACAGTCTGTGGATTCAAAATGTCTGCTATACCCTTTCAGCAATACTGCTATCAAATAGCTTAGATATGTAAAGGAAGAACTCACTAATATCTCACCTTTTACTTTCAGCTACTTAGAGGTGAGACAGCTATTTGACATCACCAGTGTTGTGGGAAGTGAGGGCTCAGACCTCCTGTGCTTCGCCACCAGTAAGATATTCACTGAAGGCATGTTTGTGACTTTGGAGTGAAAATTACATTAATTTCCATTCTGGTGTGAAGACTGTATTTAAGTTTATTTCATATTATAGTATTGCCTGAGTGCTAGGTCTGCATGCTGAGCAGCCATATCTGATCTGCTAAAAAAAAATACAGATAGAGAAACAAAAAGGTCCCAGTGAAATGAAAAGACAGAAGTAAAAATTAGAAAAAGAACAAAGCTCTTAAAAATTGAAGTGGCTTGAGTCTTAGAAAACCCAGAAAAGCAGAACACGCAAAAGTTCATATATAATATGGTGTTTCGGGTTCCAAGAGTCAAGAAGCTGCTAAAAGTTGGTTTTGTTTTGTTTTGTTTTGGGTGTTTGTTTGTTTGTTTTCTTTTTTTTTTTTTTTTTAAACAAAGGAAAGCACTCATAGCTCCATCACTTGTTTGCTTGGTTGAAACCTTTGCTGGTCTGGGCAGTAACCAGTGCAACACTTGTCATCTGAGGGACAGTGGGACCAGAAGGAAATTAGTGTGCTTATATGTAAGTGTAGTATTTACAGCACTGTTTGCATTCAAGTTTTTAATTACTATTTCACTGTGTTCACAAAGTCCTTTTCAAAAAAAACCAAAAAAACCAAAAAAACCCCAAAAACAAACAATAAAACAAACAAACAAACAACAACAACAACAACAAAAACAAAAAAAACCCCACACCCCAACAAAACCAAAACCAAACAAACACCCCCTCCCCCACCCCACCCAAACCAACAGGAGATAGAGAAGCCAACAGATATCACATATCTGAATGGTGACCAGTCCAGAATTAGGGAAGGTTAGTATCATCTTCTTTCTTCCATTCTTAAAGTAAAAACATTAGCAGCATGCAAGTGTTTTTGAATGTAATCACAGGGTCACAGCTGAGGAAACAGGCATTGTATGTTATATGCATTATATAGGTTATGCATTAATCACTTAACCATGTAATCAGAATTAAACAAGTTTTCTGATTTTTTAAATATAAAGAATCTCCTCATTGTCTCTAGGACTCATCAGTTATGGGGTACTTAATGATACTTCTGAAGCAGAATTTAAACTTTCCACATCTAGCTCAGTAAACATATTTTATATAATAAATAAAATTTCTGTCACCTCATAATAATATTTTTCTGACATTTTTAAAACCAAGAATATGGGCACTCTTCTTTAAAATTTATTTTGCATAAAAATGGATATCACTCTTAATCTATCTATATGTATATGAAAGAGAAGCTTGAATCAAAACATCTTCATTTAATTAGACAGAAAATTCCGAATGACAAAATAAAGCACTTGTATTTTATTTTCATTTACAAAAATAGACATTGTAGTAGAAGTTTTTAATGAAATGTTTGCTTCCACTTTTGCATAGACCTAATCTCATTTTTTTTACAATTTTCATCTTATTGTTAGAGCACCCTAGATTGCTCAGATTTTAAAAATAATCTCACAGTGAAATATTTTTCAAAAAACTAAAGATACATACATTCTCAAAAATTAGTTTTTATTTTTAGAAGGTGTGTTTTTTGTTTTTTTTTTTTTTTTATATTGGCAGCAATATTTCTTCCATGTTTATTGTACCAAATGTCAAAATATTATGTATCGAATATTACCTAATATGTAACTATTAGTCAAAATATTCAACTACCAAAAAATGAAATGGTAGTAGATTAAAATCAGCAAAGTTGAAGATAGTATTTATAATAATCAAGTAAATTAAATCTGTAGATGTTGTGTAATATGAGAAAATACAGTTGTTTAGAAAAGACCCCTTGTATCGCCTGTATGTGTCAAGAGTTTGGTGGTGTAGGTGTGGGGCTGGGTCTGCAAGGGCAACATCTGTGAGGAGAGGCCAGGTGTGCCCTGTGCTGGGCGCAGCCTGCTCCAGCCAGCTCCAACAGATCCACTGTAGGACATGGCTGAGCCCTGCAGTCAGGGTGCTGGCACCTTTGTGGAAATGTATTCAAGAAAAAGCAAAATGGTGCCTGGTAAACTGAGGAAAAAGAGTGTGAGAAACAAGCCTGCAGACACTAAGATCAGTGAAGAAGGAGGGGAAGGAGGTGCTCCCCTGCAGCTCCTGGAAGACAGCCAGGGCGGGGTTGGTATTTTTATGCATCCTGTGGAGAGGATCACACCACTGCAGCCTGTGGAGGACTCCATGTAGGAGCAGGTGGATATTCCCCAGGGAAGTACAGTCAATGGAGAGGAGGAGGGCAATATGTATGAATGTGTTAAGATGTTCCATGCTACTGAGGTTGATGGGGAGTAGGAACTATTTTCAGTGGCTGAAAGGAAGTGATAAATTTTCCCTAAAACTGAGATTTTATTTGCACCGAGATACCTTCGTGTTGTGTTTCATCAACTTAGCACAGGTAGCCAATTAGGATACATTTATATGGTTACTTGGGTATCAGTAAATCCATGACAGCAGACTGTGGATCCTGTACAATTGATACTTTAGACAGATAACCTACATAGTGCAACATAACAGTGTGTCTGCTCTGCACAACATCTCTGTGCCTTGACAGTTGTGCCACATCACAGCCACACATCTTTTTCACTGCGTGATAATTTTGACATCTATGTTACAAAGGATGTTCAGCAAAAGGAGAAAAAAAAAAAAAAAAAAAAAAAAAGGCTGAGAATTTTCAGTCAGATAAAGCCACCAGAACAACAGGCAGGGTTTTAACTGTGAAATCAAGCAAGACCAAACAATATGTAAGGCTGTAGCGAAATGTGATAGTCTGGCGTTGCACCGTGAGAAATGTGTCTCCAATGGTCAGCAAACTATAAATAATATCTATTGAGAAGGCAAAATCCTCACACAAAATCTAATTTTTTTAATTATTATTATTATTATTTTTCCCCCCTCACTTGTCATAAAATCACTGCCCAAAATACACTCTCTCTGCTCTGGTGGGTATGTGGGAAACAGAGTCTCATCTCAAAAAGGCCTACATATGCCCTTGCTCCTGCTACTCCAACTCTTTCCATATTTTCTGCTACACTACCAAGAATTCTACATGGAAAAATTGTTGCATTGAGAGCTTTAATTAATTAATAAAAAATAAAATAATAAAATAAAATTAATAAAACCACCTGTGATAAAATAACCAACAAGAAGAACAGAAAAAAACCTCCTTAAACAATAGAAAGATATTCTCATATTCTAGTACTAAGGAAAAAAAAAGGATGTTTCCATTAGATCACCAAGGAACACTCTCCCATAAGGCATATTCTTATTATTCATTATTTCACTACATCTATAAATCTATATAGTTTTAAATTAAGGATTGCCAGGAATAAGTACACGGACTGTGGGGCAACTGCTCTACTTTCAGTTGTTTTACAGTCCTTAAATGGATTTTACCAGAAAAAAAACCAGAAAATATTTTGGGCAGCTTGTTCCTGATACATTTTATTCTCAAACTGAAGGGATGAGGCAATTGTGAATACCTGAAATGATGATTTATAATAGAAGCTGTTACATAAACCACAAATGTTAGTGCTGTTATTACTGTACCAATAATAAAGGCAACCTGAATCCAGGGTGTGGAAACCTGAGTGCCATTTCATTGGATTCATATGAGGCATTTTTAAGTTCTTGGTGAGCTCACAATCCATAAAAATAATACTGTGCAGTGAAGTAGGTGATGTAGAAGAAAAAATCACAGACTCAAGTGTTAAATCCTTAGTAATATAAAATTTCTTTAAATGAACTGCAAATTAGTTTTCTAGCAAGTAAATTTCAAGCTTTAAAGAGAACATATCTTCATTGTGTTCCTGTAGAAAACACATAGAAGTTTAGTGCACTATTTAAGTTACTCTTTTTCTGTTGCTTCCTAAGCATCTTGAAAAGTTTCCAGCACAAAATTAGATCATGTGATGTCTGCTAACAAATTCTCCATTTAAATGGTGTGATTAAAAATAATTGGAGATTAGTAATGCATATACTTGATAATTCTTTCTATAAACAGCTTAAACTTTATTTGTCTCAGTCTTCTTGTGTGCAAAATGGCAGCCCAGGTTTAGGCCCTGGAAGCTGAAAGGAAGGAAAACTGTCAGAGGGAAGGGTGTAGGGGATAATGAGTTGTGGTAATTTGTTCTTTTGCAGGTGCTGGTTCAGGGGAAGAGGTTTGGTCTTGGTGGGGTGTTTGTTTGTTTGTTTGTTTGTTTTCCTCGATTAAAAAATCTTTCTAATGTTTTTTGAAAAGGCTAAAGGATTGAAGTCTAGTAATGTAAATTTTGTCCAATGTCGCATAAAATTCCTGATAGCTGAGCTACAGAGGAATTAATTGTTCTTGATTGCTTTCTCATCAATACCTCACTTAGCTAAAATATTTCCTTGTCATCTATTAAGTTTTAACAGCTGCAATGTTAAAATGTTAGAATATTAGCAAGCAAAAACCTTGAATCTGTTCTCTCTGGGCTCAATTAACTCTATCAAGTTAACAGAGCAAGCAACAGCACTTCACACTGACAGGACTGTCTGAAGTGGACTGTGCTCTAGGGTCACAAGTCATCTCTTGTTCAATTCTTGTTCTATAAAGAAGTCTTTTCAACTTTTCATACAGCTGCTTATACATTGCTGTCATGTGTTCAGTTTGTGATAGGGACCAGAAATCAAATGAAGAGAAGCCAGGTCTCTCATATTCCTCTTTATCTGGTTCTTGCACACATGCTAGTAGGCTATGATTAAAAGAGACTCTCCAGGTTCCCCCCCGTAATAGCATTCACAGTTGGATGAAGTACTAGCAGGAGACTTACATGCGTGGTCAAATTTATGCATAAAATTATCCTATTACTTTTTTTATTTGATGCTGTATTACGAGAAATTGCAAACCTCTCCCAACTAATTTTGTTCATACCATTCAGTTTTTTAAAAATCTCTCACTTCCCCTCCTAAAATATATTCTGTCCAAGCTGAAAAATATATTTAAAATTTCCTCACATAAAATGTTTTATAATTTTGAATGATCATCCTTTTTCCACTAGCCCGTATCCTGTAGATTCTACTATTTAAGGGTGGTTTTGTTTTTTGGTTTTGTTTTGTTTGGTGTTTTTTTTTTTTTTTTCCCTTCCCCCCCCGCCCCAGGTATAGCAGAACACAAACCTGGATTTAGAATGACAGGTTTTTTTGTTTGTTTGTTTGTTTGTTTGTTTGGGTTTTTTTTTCTTCCCTTTTGATCTCAGTTTCTTTCCTACTAATTAGCTGGTCTTTAAGAATTTTTCTGTGGATAAAACAGTATTTTCATTTCTATTGGTGTGACTGTTATTTGAAAGAGCAGATAACAAAGAATTGTCAGCAAAAGACAAATCTGAATTTGCAAAAGTTTCAGAATTATTTTATGTTTTATGAGAAAAGTAGATCATGCAACTACAAAAATTTTGAAAATAATTGATTAAAGAACAGTCTTCTAGGTAACAGTGATTTTATTTTTAAAATTATATTTGATAATGAAATCCTTTTTGTTCTTATATATCCTTAGTGTTCGTATTATAAACCTACGAATATAGAAATAAATCATTATCAGATACTATTGATATATTTGTTATCTATTGATAAAAATTATATCAGAATTCTGATTTATGAAAAATGTATCTGGAAGGAAAATGCATATTGATCCAGATATTCTTCACCCACTACAAGACCCATGGGAGTTTTGCCCTTGGTTTTGCAGGGACAGGATTTTCCCCACAAGCTTTTATTAATACAGCTATAGTTCTGCTTGAGGGCATGGAATTGTTTTATACACACATATTTCTGTAGATTGGTTCTACTTCTTAGATCACTTTATGCAGGGTACTTAATAGTTTGCCATGATGGCTTTCTTATCATGTCTTGAATTACCTGTACCTGCTTCATAGAAGTTAATGACATAAAATTAAAGTGGTAAGAAATTGGTTACCATTATTAATAATGTAGCACAGTAACTCGTAATCCAATATTGATACAGATATAAGACATTTCAGTGCTAGCTATTTGAGCCAATATTTTTCAGTGAACAACCTAAATTCTTTATGCTTTTCGTGATTATTTAAATAAAAGGCAGAAAGAATATTAGAAGTAATAAAATACACCTCTAGAATTCTAAGTCTCTTGAGGAATTTTGACCTTGAAAGGATTAAACAAAATCTGAATCAGGTACAAAAGAAAAAAAAACAACTCTCATAAGACTGACATTTCCTGGCATATTTCCACATGTGTTTCATGTAGTAATGTAAAAGGATTAACATTAACTTAAATACTCACTGGATGAAATAAATATACAAATTAAAATGAATCATCAATTTCAGTGGTTTTTAACACAATCTTGGAAGTCTTTGATTTATTTTATAAATATTTGGTGTTCTCTGTACTCTGGTAAGGACACAGACACTGGAGTTTGATTCAGGATATTTGATTTCTGTTTTTAGATCCGCTGTTCCAAGACTGACTTTGGGCAACTCATCTCATACCTCTTAAGATTTATTTTTTGCTTTTAACTCTTTATTGTCCTAGTATTTTTAGATTATAAGCAATATGTTTCACGGCAGAAATGGTGCCTTACTGAAAGTAAAATATCTGGAGTTACAGGTATTCAGACTATTTAGAATGTGTAGGCTATTATACACCTGAATATACAACTCTATATTGCTTTCTCTAAATATATTTCTTTACATGATATTTGGTGCTTTAGAATCACAAATTTTCTTTTGTGAGATAAAGACTTTTCATTAAACTGTTGAAATGGCTAAAACTGTTTATCCATTAGAAAGCTACCAGATCTGTCTCTCATTTAATATTTAGTATGTTTCATATTTTTAACATCAATTCAAAATGGAAAGGTGTCAAAATTAGGTTAATTCCCACTGAAATGCAACATGGGTGAGTGATCATTCTTCATTCTTCAGACGATGCTGTGACATAAATACCACAATGCAAATCCTAAGAAACTGAGATAATGGCGAATTAAGAAGAAATCTATCAGAAAATGTTTGGCATGTTCTGTAAGGCAAAGTTGAAAGTTCTTGAGAGGCATTTGGTCAGAAAGATCTCACATACCTAAATAAAAAACACAGGGAAAAATTCTGTTGCAACAGTGTGATCTTTATAGATTGACTTGCCACTTAAGAATCAAGAAGTAGATGAGATTTCATAACAACTCCCAGTATATGGGGGAGGATGAAGTGCATAAGCTTCTTATTCAAGAATTGTAGACTTGTGGCTGGAAGCATGGCCCATAAATAACTGTGGTAACAAATAATAGCAAATGACATCTGTGGTTACACTAACTCAGGAAAAAAAAATTTACAAGGGCCATCAATCTTCATGCTTTAGGGCACAAGCTGATCACCAGCTGACATCTACAAGCAATCTCTCCCACGGTGTTTTATTACACAGTAAAGTAGATTACGAGCTTTTGTGACTTTGGAGAAGGAGGAAACATTGAGCATGGGCACTGGTACTGGTACTGGACTACAAAGACCATTGCTCCAACCCAAGGTTACAATACTTATAAAAAACTTTGCAATTTGCCTGCAAATTTAAGATTGATCAAATGTTTGATTACCCAGGAACAGTAAATAACTAATCGCTCTCTGGGAAAAATATATTTTTTTTTAAGTGGAAATTCAAGACAAACATATATATATATATATATATATATATATATATATATATATATTTAGCAACACTTAAATTTAAATCATACTGGAGACACTTAGGCAACTATATTAATATCTGGTAATTAAATAGATTATTAAAAGACATTCTTCTTTTGACAACAATCCCAGAAAAGTAATAACAGCATCTTTTCCTTGAGAAGAGTTTAAGTTATGTGTGTTTTCTCAGTCAAATTAGAAATTCACATTCACATGAAATTCACATGAAAAAAGCAGAGAACAGCTGAATTTTCTTTATGTGATAGAAAGTAGAACTTTTTATCCTATCCACCACATAATTTGGGGAAAAGTAGGGAAAAAATATAAAAGGTTATGTATTGAGTTTTTTTTATTGGTCTTATGTTATAGGTTTTTTAGACTTGCTTTTATAACTTCAAAATTCTTATAACTTCAATGTGGTTTTTTACATGGGTAAAGAACAATGTATTTACAGAGGTTAAGCTTTGTTACTACTGATGGAAAGATAAAGGGTTTCTAAATGGTTGAGTAGAAAAAGGTAAAGACCTGCATAATTTTAAGCTGCTTTTCACAACAATATTTTGATCATTATTACCTATGGTGATTTTCACAGAAGATAAAATTTTGGGTTTATTTTAAGAAGGAGAAAAAAGAATCAGTGTAACAGAGAAGTTAGAGGTTACAAGAGACTGAATGTGAAGTCTCTGGCACTACCCTAATAGGCAGTTGATTAAACAAAGTATTATCATGTAATGTAGTTAGAACAACATGCAAAAAAAAGAGACCCAACATAATGATAACATATAAGATTAGGTACTACATAAAATACGAATCTTTACGGATGCCTAATGCCCTAAAATATCTAAAGGACTACAAGAAAGCTGGGGAGGGAATTTTTACCGGGGGATTTATTAACAGGACAAGGGCTTTAAACCTAAAAAGGTTAGATACTAGAAGGAAATTCTATACTGTGAGGGTGGGGAAACACCGGCAGAGGTTCCCCAGAGAACTTGTAGATGTCCCATCCCTGGAAGTATTCGAGGCCAGGTTGGAACTAGAAGTTTTTAAGGTCTCTTCCAACTCAAAGTATTCTATGATTACATGAATTTAATTATGAATAATTTGGATTTAAAGTCCTTTATTTTATTAAGTATCTCTACTATATGTCATAGACAAAATTTGTAGTGTAACTCTCCCATGGTTAATTTGATTTGTTTCAATGCAAGATTCACACAGTTAAGACCTGAATGAGACCTCGTTATACAGATAAGAGGAGTACGGGTAAACTTTTCTAACAAAAATGTAGGTCAGCATAGGAAATGTTCCAAAAGTCTGGCATTCTAACTGCAACTTTGAATGTCATAAAAGAGAAGCTGTAAATTATTTTAGAAGACAACCGATTAATGGCATCAAGCACTCTTAAAAACCCTAGTCTTAGATTTCTTTTTTCTTCTCTAGAAAACAGATGAGGTAAAGAATATGGCCAGCTTATTTTAGCTGCTTGTATTTCTCTCTCTATTCAATTCAACACTCATGAGTCCACAGGAAGAAAATAAACAGAAAAACTTAATTATATGCCCCAGTGAGAATGAAATAACTACAGAAGACGGGGTAGCATTCTCTGTTCTTCTTTTTTATTATCACTTTTTAACATTAGGATAAAGAACACTGTGACTATTGGGAGAACATTTAATAAAGAAAACTTTTTGCTATTGTTATTAACTAGTAAACCATGTATGCTCATGAATGCATCTGGGCACTGGGGCCAGGTGGCAACAAGCAGTGAGAATCAGTCATAGAAAATAAGTCTTCAGAGATGGGTGTCTTTATGCAGAATTCCTCTTGGAATGGTTCCTAGAAAATTCTACGGCTTAAGGAGTGTCCAGACTCCTGTGTGAGACTGCTAGCTAGCACATGTAAATTCACCCTCGGGAATTTTCTAGCACTTTGCAAGTATAAAATATTGTGTTCTGATACTTGGGAGTGTCTCCAAATACTGTTTAATTTAGCTTTAAAGACATAGCTTCTAAGAAGACATTCTCCCATAGATGTCTTCTATATTAGGAGCTCCATATTCAAATTCTCTCTTATTCAATTCCATGCATTTTTGGCCCCATTAGCTTTGAAGTCTTGTTGCTGCACAGTAAGACAGAGTTAGTGGGAAGAATTTGAAAGAGAATTTCCTGTAAACTATTATGTGTATTATTATTTAGTTCCAATGAGTGAGGCACTGGAACAGCTTGTCCAGGAAAGTTGTGGATGCCCCTTCCTTGGAGCTTTTCAAGGCCAGCTGGATGGACCTCTGAGCAACTTAGTCTAAATTGATCATATTCCTGTCCAAAGCTTGGGGGGTTGAACTGGGTGATCTTCAAGGTCCCCTTCCCATGCAAACCATTCTGTGATTCTGTGAACTTTCTTTTCTTGACAAGACAGAATTCCCTCAGGATAAGTAGATCTAAACTACTCACTTTCCTCACCTGTGATGAATACAATAAACAGAAGCTTGTGGAAGAGGAAGTTCTTTTTGCTTTACAGCCATCATCACTGGAAAATCAGGCATCCTTAAGTGCAAAGAAGGGATTCACCACATGCCTCTGAATCAGCTTGATGCCAGATAAAGTAATTATTTAATGTTATCTCTTAGGTAGCTACTGGCCATTTCTAATCTGCTCACATTTGTCACCTGAGGTTATTGGTTTATTCTATGCTAGTTCCCTGTGCAGCCAAAAGAAAAAGGATTTATCTCATTTAGCTGATGTGAAAAATCCTGAGGAGACCTATACCTCTTTTCTTTGGCTGTAGCCAGCCTTATTTACTTGGGATGTTTAGATCCTCAAGATGTTACATAAAGGATAGGTTAAGTGTTTAAAACACAGATACTGAAGCTTATCTTCTACTTTACCTCTTGAAAACAGAGAGAATTCCACTAAGAAAGAAAGCATATTTTATGGTGTACGATGCACAGTAAAGGTTCATCCTACTTCAGAAATGTCACTGTATTTTTCTTCTGCCCTAAAAAAAAGAAGCCCTTTAGGGTGCTTTATCTGTTTCACAAATACTAATTTTCAAGCAGATGAACTGGTTGAACAGGCAACATCCTCTGACGCCTTTAGTTCTTTATCTTTTCATAAAATATGTTTGTATATGTAATATAATTTTAATTCCAATAATGGTTTTTACTAATTAGAATGTTAGTGTTCGCTTCCAAGAAATTAAGGAGGAAGGGGAGAGTTTTTCTTAAATGTACAGTGGTAGAAGTAGTGCTTCCTTTCCAGAACCCAACTGTCACCCAGCCAATTTGTATTAAAAAGATCTGTAGGAGGTTTTACTAGCCTCTGAAGCATGTGTGTTAACAGCTTTTTAAAAAAACATGTAGCCATTATACGATGCACAAAGCTAGAAGAAAATCATCATGCCCAAATAACCAAAAAACAACTCCTTTCTAATAAGTGACTCTAAAGGGTGCCATTTACTGTTGAAAGCAACAAAATACAGAATAGAAGTCAAACAAAACATATTCCCAAGAGAGAAATATTTCATGCTTCAGAATGCAGCAATTGCAACCCAAGAGATTTAAAGCATTTCAAAACGGATTTATGTTCATTCTTAGAAGCAAATGCTTTCAGAATTGCAATGATTACTGATTTTTATACTGAGTATTGCAGCCTGAGACATGTAGTTCTGGTAGCTGGGATATCTTTCTAATCTACTCTGGAAAAACACTGGCAGAACACAGTGTAAAAGTCATACTCTTGGGGGTTTTTTTGTTTGTTTGGTCGATTGGTTAGTTTGTTTGTTTGATTGATTGTTTGTTTTTGGGGGTTTTCTTGGTTTTTTGGGGGTTTTTGTTTGTTTGTTTGGTTGGTTGGTTTTTTGTTTTTGTTTTGGTTTGGTTTGGTTTGTTTTGGTTTGGTTTGGTTTTGTTTTTGTTTTTTTAATGCAAAAATTGGTCCAATATTTCAATTTTTCTTTAAGCTATTACTTATTCAAAGTTTTATTTAAATGCAAAATGCTAGGACCATGGCTAAATCAATTCCTATAGACATTGCTGAGATCCAAATATTTCAAATATTTAAATGGATTCTTTGCTCTAGCAGTGGATTAGAATTAAATCTTCATACACTAATAAAATTAATTATACTGTTCAAAACAGATCTAAGTAAAAAAAGCTCTTCCATTTCTGTATGTAGTCCTAATAACATGGCTTGGTTGTGTTTATACTTTAGTACACATGCAGAAATACCAATAGCTTTTCATATCTGCTAATAAATATAGCTGTAGAGCGATTGCCTTTCAGTTCTTTATGCTGCCATACCCATATGCTCTCAGGCAGCCCTTCCTTCTCTTATCTGCTTCCTTTTGACAAGGAAATACTCAGATATGAAAATCCAGGCATTTATAGACAAGAAAAAATTAAAAATATTTTAAAAACATTTTTTTTACACAGAGCAACTGGTTTTACTATATATGCTTCTAAATGTGTATATAGGTGAATATCTTCGATGTATATATACACATCTATAAAGCTTTAGAAATGGAGTAAAAACAGCCATAAAAAACAGGTATAAAGTAGAGGAAACACTATGTAATAGGAACTAACTGAATAAGTAATTAAAGTTTAATTGTGAAGAGACACTAACTAAACAAAAGTGAAAGGCAAACTCAAGTTCCTTCACTTTACCAAGCTGTAGAGAAAGCCCTGAAATGTCTGCAGTGGTGAGTAGATGCCTCAAGAGAAGGGGCATCAAAAATCTGGGTGGTGTGTGGAGAAGCAGGTACATTTCCAAGGGTTATAGCACCCTTGCAGGAAACCCTGGCGTAAATCCCATCATGTGTAAGGAGTAGTCTTGTCCTTTGAGTCAGATTTGGAGGCCTCTGCATCCAGCCCAACAGAACTACCATGCAATATAACTGGGGCAGATTTTGTTTGCATGGTAACACACAAGTAACTATTAAAAAATGGAAAACCAGAACAAAATGCCACCTGCAGAAAAAGTGTGTCTGGCAACAATAACGAAAAGACCCAAACAGGATCCCCAAAAAATACTACATCAACCAGAAGAATCAGTCAAGGGGCTCGTGAATCATAAACTGGATTTTGAGGTATGTGTGACAGAGAGAAGATAAGCAGTACTGGAGGGATTTCATTTCTCTGTGGTCGAGGAGGATTTTACAGCTGCCTTGAGGATCACAGTGAGGGGCAAGCTGGTGCTATGTCATTTCAGAATGTCCTGTCTACTGCAAAAGCAGCAGGAAGCAGGCTTTGGGATACAGACTGCAGTCCCATTCTTTTGAAGACCACAGCTACTGCAGAAATCATAAGTAGATAAGAAAATGCAATGAGTGTGTATCAGAGCTGAGAGACCATGATTATTGCCTGGTAGAGAGGAGCAGCTGGCAGTATGCCAGTGTGTATTGGTTTAGGATAAATTAAGGGGAGAATCTCTAAAAGGGAGTCCCCTCAAACAAACCTCCACCACCCCTCCCCCCCAGCCCGGGGTTGGGAAGGAAATTCTTTGGAGGAGGAAAAAGTGGAAAAAACCGGTTTTATTAACAAATGAACAAAAATCTCCCCACCCCGAGTGGAATGAAAGGCGCAGGATTACTCAGGGGGAGGGCTCCAAGCTTCTTTGGCGGGCTCCGGGTCTTCTCAGACGTCTCGGGTCAGATCAGTTCCAGAGCCGGTCCGGTCTTGGGGGGGCGGGGGGGGGGGAAGGGAAAAAGAGGGGGAAAGAAAGAAAATGGAGAGCAGGCAGCAGCAGCGGCAGCAGCAGCAGTAGCAGCGGCAGCAGCAGCAGTAGCAGCGGCAGCGGCAGCAGTAGCAGCAGAGGCAGCGGAAAGCCAAGCAGCAGCACAAGCAGCAGCTGAAGCAGCGGCAGCGGCAGCCAGAAGCAGCTCTGCCCGGGCAGCAAAAGCCCAGCGAGCAAAACAGCGCTGCTAAGACATAACAAAAACAGTCCACTGATATGGGATAGAGGCACTGTCAACCCAGAACACAGTGCTAAAAGATCAACCTGTATATCAGTAGCAGCTATACTACTGTCCTTTAGTAGCTGAGCAGTGAAACCTTGTTTGGAGTTTGGTTGGCATGTTCTTATAGGACTTTTTTTATAGGACTTCGAAAAGAAAATACTTAACAGACTTTATAGGACTATATAGTAGTAGTTCATGGAATCACAGAATCATGGAATGACTTCAGTTGGAAGGGATCATAAAGATCATCTAGTTCCAATTCCCCAAAGTAGTTTGGGATTCTTTTCCTTAAGGCAGAAAAGTGATCATGAGATATGCCAAAAGCCTGTAAGGTAATGAACAGTAGTGTTGTTTTCCCAGAAAAATAAATGTGAAACATCAAATAAAGATGCCAGTTTCAAAACAAAAGGAGACAACTCTTTATGAGATCTTTAAACCTTTAGAAATCCATGGCACAGGTTATTAAGTACTTTAAAAGCACTGAGATTCAGCAGAACATTAGAAAGCACTATAGAAGATAAATGCCTTTTTTTCTTTTTAATGATGAAGTCTTGTCTTTGAACTTAGAATGTATCAAACTGAGATGGTCATGTATGCTGAGATGATATGCTGGAAAAGCGACATTGCATTACTACCAAAAAATTGGTAAAAATTATACTTCTTAACACCAATGTACTATTAAGAAGCAGGCACTCTTTATTTGGCTGGATGGATGAGGGGATATGTCCTCCAAAATATCATACATGCTAAGTACAGAAAAAACCCTCCTGTTTATAAAATACTGTATTTTATTAAAATACAGTAGTATTTTATATACATATTCATTGATTTTCCTGTAATAAACATATGATAATAATTTCCCCGAAATCATTAACACACATTCCTTCTTCTTGCACGCATTCTGATGTCCTGAGGGTCTCTTTGGTAGTCCCTGGTGGTCAGCAACTATTGAGGGTTAGGTTTGTTCCTTTTTTACCTAGAGAATTTTTCCCATAAGTTGCTAGGAGACTAACTACTGGGTACATATGTGTGCTTGACCAAAACAAAGAGGTGGCTGAAAGCAGGGACGGCAAAGATCATGTGAGTTTTTGGGGCTGTTAAAGGATGGGGTAAGGAGGCAGCTTCACTCTCTTGCTCTCAGCATCGGAGGGAGGACAGCCAGGCTGTTGCTTGTTGTGGGGAGGAATTCACTGTCATCACCATGTTCGGTCCTGGGAAATCTACCATTGTCTGCTTGTGTGCCCAGGAATTCTGAGCTGCCTCCTCCTGCCCTGCTGGGCCAGCCCTGTCCCACCGTTGCGGCTTCTTCGGCGCTGCTCTTTTTGCTACAGAGTGGCCCCACATTGCTCTGCCCTGCCTTGCTGGTGGGACATCCCTGCTGTTCCAGGTACCACCGCAGAGCGTCTGATTTATCTCATCCACCAGCCTGGGACTTTTCCACCCTTCCAGCTTGGTGCTCTGAGAGTCCTGCAGGGCCACCAAGATCAGACTGCCCTGGGCACAAAGACTTCACAAAGCCCCTGAGTTTCCTGGTTCTGTTTTGTTGTTAATGCTGTAGTTGTCGTTTGCCTTGTTATACATACTATTAAAGAACTGTTATTCCTATTTCCATATCTTTGCCTTAAAGCCCCTAATTGAAAAACTATAGTAATTTGGACGGAGGGGGTTTACATTCTCCATTCCAAGGGAAGCTCCAGCTTTCCCTGGTAGACACCTGTCTTTCTAAACCAAGACAGCAACCCTCAAAGTCATATTTAACCACCAGGTGAACTGGTAAAAACTTTGCATAACTGGGCCGGCTGCTCTCCAGCTCTTTTTAGTCAATGAGTTTAATTTGCAGCTGGTGCTAAACCACCACAAAATCAAACAAACAAAACAAAATAAAATAAAACCATCCAACCAAACAAAAACCAACCAACCAACCAACCAAACAAAAAAAAAAACACCCACAAACCCATCCTAACTTTAATGAGGCAATAAGGGTGGTTTTATTTTCAGTTGAAAAACTTGTTATGAAAGAATTCAAGTTAATGAAAAGTTAGCAGCTCTTTACCCTGTCCTTCCTTCCAACCAGACAATTTAGCAACCTCTGTACAACCTTCTTAGATTGAATTTTTTCTCTCTACTGCCTCTGAGCCTGTCACACGACTCCATGATCCTCTTGCCAATGTCTCAGTCTTGACATAACTGTAAATTCCTGGGAATATTTCATAATCCTATTCTATATCTAATATTTTTTCAGTCTCCTAGAAAAAGCAACATTTCTCATAGAAAGTTCAATACATACTGTTCAACAAAAATGTTCCATGTGATCCAATCACTTCAACTGTTAATAAAATTTGGAAAAAAATCACTTGTCTTTTACAGCTCCAAATGACGAAACTGAATTACAGAATAGTAATAAAAACAAACATTTTAAAGTGTTCTTTTTTTTTTTTTTTCCTGAGCACTGAATTTTTCTACAGAATAATACTATTGAATGGTTAAACTTCCTAATTTTATTTCTTTGTGTCTCTACTCATAAGTACTAGAGCTTACTTGGAAAATCTTAAATGAAAATTAGTACTTGGATAAATGAAAAAAGGGAAGTAACTCTACAAAGAAAATTACCAGTAGAATTAAATACCACTGACTTTTAACAGAATTTAGAAGATTGCAATTAATTTTTGCTATCATAAACTAGATATATTGAAAGTCTGGAATTATCTAATAATACTTAAACGAAAAGAAATAAAACAAAACAAAACAAAAGTCTTTCTCTCTCTATACATATAACATTCAAAAGGGAAAATTATTTCATTACATGATAGAATATGATAGTGATAAGACACTAGAATAAAATAAGGTTGTTATAGCTGTTTTGTAAAATGGTTTAAACTTCAAAGTCTTCTCGTTGAAGTGGGAGGACCTACCTTTTGTAAGTCTCCTAGATTTTTTAGCAAGGAAAAGAAAGCATCAGCACTTACACAGTGATGATGAGGCTGGTAAGGGAATACTGTGATTTCAGAGACACTTTGAATAGATCTTTTTTGAATGAAATTTGTCTGTAATTTAAAGAACACATACACCAAAAAAAGAGGCTATTTTCAGATATTCAGGTCATGTTTAAAAGAGCTGTGACTGATTCACATTAATGACCATTGCCTCAAATGACATACTGAAAATACAGGATCAATTCCTTACAACTGAGGCAAAAATTATTATTTTAAAGTAAAATAATCATAGGAAAGGAAATAGAGTTCTAGTATTTAGTAAATTGTAGACTGTCTATATTAGGTAGCTAGTTTAAGAGGGAAGGAGGTAGGTAGAATCCAAATTATGTGTTAAGTTGGGCCATAAATAACATTCATCAGTTATATTTTAGAATCAAATTAAGACAAAGGACAAAAATGAAAGCAGGGAAAATAGCATTTATTATTCTGGTACAGAACTGAGGCAATTGTGTTTGGTCCCAGCTGCATCTTTTATAGGATAAAGACAGAAGAATTACTTTCTGGTAATTGTCCTTCAACAAAAATTATTCACCCTCCAACTATCTTCTTATGATGGTCTTAATCCACAATGCAAGGCCTCTTAGACACCAAAACACAATGCAACTGAAATTGCCTTTGAGTGACCTCAGACTCAGACTCTCCCAAAAGGGTTATTTCTCCACTTCAGATTGTTGATAAAGTCCATACAAATATTCTGAGCACTAAGTGAAAGACACAAAATGAGTTCCAGAACTCCATGGACCTCATTTATCCATAACATTTCACTGTTAGGTCATCTTCCGGATGTGCAGTACTATTCTCAAAACTTTTGCAAAAAATGATAGAACAGGACATCCCAGAAGTAACTGGCAGATGATCTCATGAGGAGGGATCATTTTCTGCTGCTCTCTACTTTGAAAGCACAGACGCAGAGAGAGGAGTAATTTCTATGCCATGGAAATATGGATTTTCCTAGTAAACTTCCTGCAAATACCCCCCAGCCTTTCTATACCTGTCTTTAGTTTACTGATTTAGTCTGGTTGTTAGCACCATCTTTGCTTTGTAAGACATGCTTTATTTTGGTCAAACTATTCAGTGCAACCTTGAGCTGTATTTCTTATTCTTTAGCAATTTAGTTTGCAAACAGAAGCTTAGGAAGCTATAGGATTTAAGAGGTGAATGTGGCTTTGCTGGCTCTTCTGAAGTTTACTTTGCATCTCTGCTTCATAACATGAAGGAATTTCTATCTTCATCTTTCATTTTTTCCCTGTGTTAGTGATAGTACTGTTTGATACTACTAGGCTTTTAGTTGTTGCAAAACAAATTTGCAGCTCAGTCTGAGCGAAAACAGTCAAAGCATGACACGCCCTGTTTAAAGCTAAATAGATTTCTATGGCTATAGTTTTATCTAACAGGTACACTGATGCTGCATCTGCTACAGCAGTAAATTTTGTATGCTGTGGTAAGCTCTGGCTGAATAGAGGAATTCCTGATTACAGAACTATTGATAGTGGTATCGTTTGGACAGGAAAGCTTAGCTACATACATAGACACATTTCAGCTCTCATAGTGAAATGTGCTATCACCTCCAGGGCTAAACTCTCCAGAAAGTGATAATTACCCTCTCATGTATTTCATCCTGTAGGCATTCATTGGTTGCTCTTCCTACTTAGAACATGGCAGGTGGAGGCAAAGGTCCCTATAGAGGGTATAATTCAAAGGGTTGCAAAGTAATAACCACTTTTTTTTAGTTTTGCAGAGGGAGCAGAACCATAACTGAATTTTACTTACCTATTTTCCAGACGTCATTTTAAAGGAATATGGAAATTCACTTCCCAACTTTTCTCGGTTTCTTACTTTAATATTCCTTCTCTTTCACATTCAGCAGTGATCAGTAGTATCTTCATCATGCATCTGCACAGGGAAAAGTCAGCTTTTGCTGTATTTTGTAGTGGGATGACCCTCAATATTGTGAGATGGTGTCTTCTAATTGATCTCCTGTGCTGGGGAGGGAGGTCTGGAAAGGATCCTGATGTCAGTATTTTTACCCTTGAATCTTTTTTGGAGCTGGTAGCTCTCACCATTTTACCAGGTACCCTTTTGTCTGTGTTTTTACTTTTCTTATTTTTTGTGGGTTTAAAGCACGGATTTTTTCACACCTTCGCAACAATTTTCTCAGTAAAATTGATCCAAGGTCACACAGCTGCTTTGAATTAAACTAGGCCTTGAATTACAGACAGCTGAATTGTGTTGAGTATGGAACTACTTCAAAATGAACTGAGTTGGCTTTTCAGAATAATGACAGCACTGAGCCTCCAAATTTTTTCTATAATCGATTTGCCTAAGTATGAGGGTCTAATTTTCTGTGAGATGTCCTGGCATATCCACCTGGTTTCCTGAAAATCTTCAACTAACAAAAATAATATAGAAAAAGACATATACCTTGATTTTGTTCCTAATTAATTATTTACAGTACCATAGTGCAAATTTTCTTTTATTCACACTAAGCGTAGATACATGTCATTAAAGTGTTTCCAGAAGAGTTGATTCAGCCTCATTGATTTGTTTAGGTCTGCTTACTCAAATTTTCCTGCAGTATTACATTCTGAAGTAATTATCACTTTCCCCAAATTCTGCCAAAAGTTTTATTTGAATGTTGTAAAAATTACTGTCAATTTCCTTACGCTGTAAGTGGATGTCACATCCTTTTAATATCCTTGTTTACTGGAAGTATGAAACACGGTGGCAGCTTCTGCAGAGAGAGTAGAAAAGTACTGAATCTGAAGGATAACACTCACTGAAACAAACACTTGCAATCTGAAAAAAAACCCCACCTGTCCCTGTTACTTTCCATGTCAAGTGCATGAGCTGCAAAAACCTATCTTTTGTCTGCTCAGTCATGGAAAAGGAAGTGACAACTGCAGCATTTTACAGCTCATAACAGTGTCAGAAGCAAAGTCAGTAAAGAAGAAAATACAGAGGGGAAAAAATCCCTCACAATGTGCGCTTCATTGAAGAGAAATAAGAAATAACAAGAAAACATCTCTGCAGCGACAGCAAATGCATGAAAATACTAACAGAAAAAATATAAATATGTAAAGCTAGAACAGAAAATGATTCATAAGAGAACATGGTTACACTGGGTGATATACGCACTCAGGAAAACATATAGACACCTAGAAAAAGAAATGCTTCTGGGAGCCAGTGAAAAGTTTAGGCAAGTTAAAGGTAGTGGAATTTAGATTAAGAGCTAGACAGAAATGGGGGAAGGGATATGTTATAAAATACTTCAGTCTTTAGCTGACTGAGAAAAAAACCCACAAAACACCAGCATTCACATACACTTCATTATTCTGGATGTCAGTTCCTCTGGCTATGGATTATCTAAGTTTAAATAACATTTTCTGTGCTGCATTAAAATTTTAGTCTTAAAGAAGTATCTTTTCTTTCTGTGCTTTCGCAGAAATTCTTGACATATTGTGCCCAAAACAAAAGGCCCTGAGGATCAATAGAGGCATTTCTGTTCTCTGTAACAGGCTTTGAAACCCTTATAAATGAAAATCTTTGCACTGGTACATAAGTACATAGCTACATAGGTACATAGATGATAAAATAATCGAAAAAAATAAGCATCCATTTAAAATTTTTTCTTTGAAAGAAGATTTCTGACATTGATGATTCTGATATCAGCAATTCAGACTCTGACCCTTTTCACCACAAAAAAATCTTTTCACAATATGACTTTTGCTGCTATTTTACACAAAGAGTTTCAGCCTGCATTAGATTTAAAAATTGGTTTTGAAAAGTGGTTTATTTAATATATTATACTTATCTGTGACAACTTTTATAGCCCTGGAATCTCTAGCCTCTAGATAAGTCTAAGGATTTGAAGCTGATCTGAAACTGTATAAAATGTAGTGATTAAAGAGAGGCTAATCGGTAACAAGAATAAATGTGTTTCTGCATATTGAATCAGTAAAGATACATTTGTTTTTTTTTTAAATGCCCTTGACATCTTATCTTTCAGGAAGCTAGTGCTTGGGAATTTCTGCTATGCTGCAGAATGACATGAATTTTCAGATTTATCAAAAGGAGAGAAACATCAGGGAACCTGGTTACTGATGATTAATAAAGATAATGGGAATTATTTAATTTGATTTGTTGATAATTTTGATATTCAGATCTATGTAAAATCAAAATACAGTGGCAGCTAGATACAAGAGCAAACTTATCTTCTCTGAATATAGAGAGCTATTTTGCCATATTAATACTCTAACTAATAAGAACCAACATCTATTATATAAAAAATAATCCCATCTCCAAAAAAAGGTATGCATTCTAGTAATATTCAGAAACACAAAACTTAAAGTGCTCTTCCAGGAGAAGGTATATGTGTTTGTGTTTCTTCATATATTCTGAAATATTTGAGTCATGTTACTCAAACTTGCTTGCATAAGAAATTCTTCTAGGAAAAAATAAGCATAAATTTATGCTAATAACAATTGAACGAGTAAGTTCTTATGAATTCTGTTATTTAAAAGCTTTGAAAGGGTAGAAGAGAAAGAGCGTTTTGAATTTCTGCTATTTAATAATAAGTCTGCTTCTAGCAAACAAGTTACCTAGCAAATAGAAACCCTGCAATTAATAGAAGTGCCATTTTTTACTTAGGGTTTGTAATGAAATCATAAAATGAAAAAGAAAAATAAGTTACATTCTGTCCTTTGTGTGGCAGAAGATATATTTCTTCATTATTTAATGGAAAAAATGTTAAATAGTAACATTGCTGTGAATTAAATGTTATGTTTTTTTGTTGAGTGTTCTTTACATAGGCTCAAGAAATGAAAACCTGATAGAAATTTGAAAAAAAAAAGTGATTCTTGTAATACAATTTTGCTCCATTCTGTTGGGAGGCAATGGTTATGTTGAGCGTGAGACTGTAGATAAAGCATGATTTAAATTAAGACTGCGCTCTGAGGTGTGACTTACTTAGATTACAATAAGGTATTGTTAGATTTCTATGTCTCTTGTATGGGTTCTGAGTGGGAGCCAAGAAATGTGCCACGGGCTGTATGACCAGAAAAAGGGAACTTGTAGGCATCATCCCATGATGATTAATGCAGAATAATTTTCAGGGTATGCCTTGAACCAAGATGGAACAACCTCCTTTTAATGAAAGGGGGAAGAGGGGCAAGACAGACAGACAGACCAGCAAAGTGAAATGAATTAATTTCTGGCTCTAATGCTGTTAGGTCAATGGAAATTTACATCTGACTTAGTTAATTCATAGTTCAACCTTTTACGGGAGACCCAAAGAATTCTCAAGTTCATTCATCCGAGGTGCATATATATATATTAACTAATAGGTTTTTTGTATGTGTAACCAAATTTGAGTGGTTTTTATTGCTTCATTTTTACTGTTTTCACCCAAAGGCATGATGACAAGTTAGACTGCACTGTCTTTTACTGACACACTAGAATAAGAATAAAATGTTATTATTAATGTAGCAAAATTGGTTTGATTTGTAAAGTTAGGGGTTTTTTTTCAAAATTTTTCTGTGAACATACTAGGAATGGGGGAAAGTTCACAAATGACGTCAGGAGACAGATGGGAAGGGAAGAACGCAACATATTGCTATTGTTCTATTGTATGAGACAGGCTAGGAGGGATTATGTCAGCTGTTCATTCATTTAAGGAAATTACAAAAAATTTAATTCTCGAATGCTTCTGAGAAAAACTGCAGTTTGGGGAATCGGCCACCTACAGCGTGTGCTTACACAGTGGTAAGCATGTATTATGGATCTCTCCTTTGTGCCCAATGGCTGAGGATATGAGCCTTTTCTAGCCCTTAGCTATAGACCTAGTCTTTCACCAAAACTGTAGAGAATTATGACATCAGGAGCAGTGGAAGTCCCTAGATCACATTAAGACAGTAGCTGTTGCACATATGGTCACGTGAAAAGAACGAGCACTGCACAACAGCAAAAACAACTATCCAGTTCCATAACAGGAGCAATATCAGATGTTGGACTTTGCAAAAAATGAGAGCTGCAGAGAGCAATGCCTTCCCTAGTTCTCAAGCCATTTGCCGTGCATTTTAAACTGTCTTAGACAATGAGAGAGTATGAAAAAAAAAACTTTCTGGTGTGCAACAAACCTGTGAGAACTTTTGACATGTGGGATCACTGCCAGAAAAGTATAGCCTTTTTAAAATTGCAGAAGCCACGATTTGCAAAATGAAGATATTTAAGCATGAAAGGCAATTGAAATTAGGTTCCTAAAAGATTAGGTCAGTTATTGAACAAGACATTAAACATCATTCATGTGGAATGTGCAGAATTACCTTGAGAAAAGCAAATCAGAGACAGCTTGCTGTCAAATTCCAATTTCTGACTTGCAGCTTCCATGGGAAGGCTCCTGCAACAAGACAGAAGAAAAGAAGGGAGCTGGTATTCAGTAATGCCTCACTCTCAGAATGAAAGCAGAGCTCTGAATCCCCAGTAAGGTGCTTCAGCTTCCAAATTGCAGAGTCATATTTCATACAGTGATGTTTAACATGCCAGCACTCAGTAAGCTAATTGTTTTGAATACTAATTTGAGTTCCTGTATTTGGTGCATAATTATATCTAGGCACCTAGATCAGCGCTGCATATTGAGTTTTGATTACCTACATTTTGGATGTTGCAGTCCTAAACATCACAATGTGGTCTGCTGAATCTCCCATTGAATTATTTTTCAAAATGAGACTCGGGACTAGAGAGAAATAGGAGATTAGGTATATAAAGGAGTACTGAAGTATGTAAATCACATATTGGTAAATCTGTGCTTAACTAGTACCTTTGATGCATGTAAAATACGTTAAGATCAAACATCAGAATACTGTATATATATTACAATTCTTCTACACATGCTTAGATCTGATTTAAATACCCAAGATCTGCTTTGTAAAAAATCATCTTCAGATTGTGTTATCATACTTAAAACACCAGCAAGAGCACGCCTGTTATATTTTTTCATGTGATGGTTTCATCACGTTCTATATTTCATTTGACTGGAAGAATATAAAGCAAAACAGGCCCATCTTTAAATTACAAAGATAGTTTATTAATACACACAAAAACAACAAGAAAAGGGAAAAAAAAACAACAACAACAACAAATGAAACTTCTAAAACATCTTTCTTTCTCTTTCTAAGTTTTTTACCTTTCTTCACTCAACATAAAAAGACATGACCTGCAACTTCAGCCAGTTTTACCATTTTAAAAATAACCTTTTATCAGTTCTTTTAGGAAAGGAGTCTCTCTGGGTTCTATATAGACATCCCATGCTCTACATCTGCGAGGATTTTAAGGAACTCCTGCAAACTGCGAAATCCTACCCATTAGCAGTTCTCTCAACACTGCACATAGGCCATATTTGCTTATTGGGGTACTGTTTAAGGATGCCTCCTCTAGTATGACACAAAGATTCTCTTCTTCTATTTCTAAAATCATCTCAAGACCCAAAAACAAATCTCCTCTTTCTTTAGGAGCAAAAAGCTTCATATCACTTTTAACTAGAACCTTACATCCCCCAAAAGCATTTATATGTTACAGGAAAAAAACTAGTTCAGTCTCTATAGTTTTACTAGAAATGTCCAGCCAAAATTAGGCCACTCCTTGTCCTTTTGCCTTAAAGTCCTTTTCACTCTCCCTTTACCGACTGTAGCTCCATGCTGTGTCTTTCTATTCGCTATATTTGTTCTTCTTCCGGAGAAAGATGATGTTTAGGAAAGTCCATCTGCCAGCAACAAAGGGTTAAACTTTTCGGGCTGCCGGGTGCACGTGGCTCTGCGGCGGGAAACTGAGTCGTTTAGAAGCCGTGCGCTGGTTTCTTCGGCTTGAAAAGAAGAGCAAGGGAAGGGGCACTCCGTCCGAGCTCTCTTTCCTCTTCTCCATGCTGCCGCCTCTCCGCGAGACAGCGGCTCCTAAAGCTCCGACCCGGCCTCCCGGCTCCAGCAGCATCGGGCCGGCCCGGCCCGCGCAGCCGCCCCGGGGTGGGGGGCACCGAGGCCGGCCGGCCCCGGCGGCTCTCTGTCCCTCGCCTGCCACCCTAAAGACAAAGAGATCGCTCCTCCCCCCACCCAGCCTTTTTAAGCATTTCGCCGAAAGTCGCAGCTTGTCTTTTACTGGATAAATTGCTTGTCAATCACAAAAACTGACCCGATTGGAACAAAATCAGGCTTTCCTAGCCTATGACATTTCACTTCTTGTTTCACAGTAGAAATACATTGGAAAATATTGCCATTGCCATAATTTACTTTTCCCTCTCACCTATGACCTGATGCTAAAAGAATTTTTCTAGGAAACACAAAGTGTATCTTTTCAGCCCAAAAGGATTTTTAATGTTACTACCTTACTTGCAGCAGGGAGTTACTTCAGTTACTGGTCTTGTTTATATACATATGTATATATATCTATATATTTATATATCTATATATCTATATCTCCTAAAAAAATACCAACTCTGTTATTATTATTTCAGATGAAAAGTAAGCATAAGTACATAATACTCTCTTCCAAAGTATTTTAAAGCATTTTAAAGGACAACTTATTGTAACTGCTGTTGGAGTGTTACAGATACTTCTATTAAGATCTTCAAATGTATATAGTTTTATCCATATGCATTATTTTGGTCTGAAGACATATTTTTGTAGTTTCAAACTACGTAACTACATAGAATGAAGTATAATTACTCTAAAATATTTTATGATGATTAGTATTGTATTTGTTAATGAAAACTTTAATTTTAGTTGTTTCCTGTCTACCACTTAGGTAAAAAGCTGTCAGCACCAAACATTGTAAGTTACCATAAGATAAATTTGCCAAGCTCATCTGTACAGTTGCACTTTCTGTTTTTGGCTGTTGCAGATCCCAGTGTTTAACTTAGCATTAAAATAAAAACCTACTCCTTTCAGCCTACTTGACATCTTATCAAGGTTTAACCTGGCAGGCAGCTAAACATCACACAGTCAGTCATTTGCTCTCTTCCCCAGGGGGATGGTAGACAGAATTGGGGAAAAAAAAAAGAGATTTGGGGACAGAGATAATGACTATTTTAAAAGTTTTAAAAGGACCAAACCTGAAGGGGAAAGAATAACAATATTGATTGATGAAATAGAATATCCAAAATGATGCACAGTGCAATTGCTCACTACCCCAAATGGTGGTCAGCCTATTCTCAAGCAGCAACCCCTAGTCAGCTTTCTCCCTAGGTTATGTACTAAACACAACACCATTAGTACAGAATATCCCTTTGGTCAGCGGGGATCAGCTGTTCTGTCTCCTTCCAGCTTCTTGTGGTCCCCAGGCCTTTTCTCTGGTGGAGTGGTGTGTGGAGCAGAAAAGTTCTTGACTTAATGTAAACACCACTTAACAAAAACTAAAACATCAGTGTTTTATCAACACTATTTTCATCCTGTCTAAATCTCAGCATCTTACTTTACTCAGAAGAAAACTAACTCTATCCCAGCTTAAAACAGAATACATCTAATTTGCATAAGACAAAAATCAAAACTTCACTGTTCCCATATATTCTCAGTGAACAATATAGATGATGTGACTGCAAAACACTGCAGTGTTAGGGGTAACTCAAAATGCTAGTAGTTGAAATTCAGAGTAAGATCTCAAGGGTGTGTTTCTGGAAAAAATATTGCTTGCAGTGGTGATTGTGTTTTCTTAAATAGAAATAAATGTGAGGTTTTTTGTTAAAAGAACAACTCACGATTAGAATCTCAAGTTGTTTGTTTGTTTGTTTGTTTGTTTGATTCTTGGTATAAACAGCTTCACAAATTATCTGGAGTTATTGAAAGCTCCAGCTTTTATAAAAAATGGACAAAACCACTATATTGAGCTATTTCTCCTTGGCTGTTTGGTTTTACAATGTTTTCAGTATGATACTGCAAAGCACTGTTTATCAGCTGTCATGTTCTACACATGTTCCTGCAGAGTCTAGATATATATACTACGACTGTAGACAGTAACAAGTGCATGCAGAGCAATTGAGCAAGAAACATCTATTATGCAGTGTAGGCACTGTACTTTTGTAGCTAACTGCTGCTTATCTATTAGCAATAACACTTCGACACTACTAAATAAAAGATTTTCATGCAACAAAGTGTTGTCTGATGAAACAGACTGTTTAATTGTCAGGTCACTCTCTGGACATCTTGTGGATAGTCTTCAGTTGACTGTCTTCTATAAAGCCTGAGGGTAGTTAAATCCAGATGACTCTAATAGACAATAGGCAAAAAAAGTGTTTGAGGATTGGCTCCCTTCACTCCACATATGTCTCCAACTTACATACACAGAGCTTTGTACCCTGTGCTACCACTGCTTGTCCTCCTGACACAAAAGAAAACATGAAATGTGTTCAGTTTCATACCAGGAAGGACACAGTCAGCTGAGCTTTTCCAGTTTTTAAAACATTTTGACTGGGAAAAAAAATAATAACCTCACAAAGATTAAATGCAAAACAAAACAAAACAAAACAACAACAATAACAAACCCCAAAAAGCCCCCAAACAAACCAAAACAAAAACCAAAAAAAACACGCTTCTGGGAGAATAATTTTATCTTACAATCTGCAATCTGTTATACTAGGATATGACCTTAACAGAGGGGGAATGCTGTTATATTTATCAATACTCATAGCTTCAGTGATATGAGCTTTCCTTTAATCTGGTTAACAATGAAATTTCCTGACAGTCATTTGCATCACCCATGATGCAACCATAATTTTTGTGCTTTCAGCAGAAAGAAATACATAGAATACAACTAAAGCAGTCATCTGTTATTTTTTTTCCCTGTAATTGTGCCAAACACACTCCAGTATGCTATGATACATATTATACTGACTGAGCTATAATTCTTCCCTTTCCTGGAAGGGTATTTTGCTTATTTAGATTTTTTTCCCTGGGTGTATACAAAGACAGCATTAGATTGTAAAAAATACAGTGTAAATGAATTTTCTTTTTAAAAGGGTTTCTCTTTTGTTAGCTTTTCAAGTGTGACTGCCTACTGCTCTTGTAAAGACCACTCCTTGTTGCAATCATATTTAATTCTTCTCAGTGTGATAGGTCGACTTATCTTTCTGTAATGCAGAAGGTAACTGCATTACTAAATTCAACCTTTATGTCTGCAGTGGCTGTAGCTTACTTAGAGATGCATACACTTGACAATAGAACAATTGTTCATCAATTCAGGTGTCTCGCTATTTGAACTAAAGACATCTTGAAGACTTACAAAGTGGAAAATGAGAAAGAAATTGCAATATATGGCTTAAACTTGCTAAGCAGTGCAAGACTTACAAGAAAATAATAAATCAGAAGAAGTGGAAAAGCTGTTCTTAGGTAGTCAATATTTCCTCCTCCATTGGTTTCTCCTGTCTATAACTCTGTACTTTTGCCTCAAATCTTTCAAAATATGCTAAGGGGAAGAAGAAAAAAAAAAAAAAAAACCAACAACAGTTTGAAGTCTGGGAGAAATAGAAGAAAGGGAAAGATGAGGAAAGTAGGAGGGAGGGAGACAAGGGAGGAAGGAAAAGAGACATGCATGTATGTATCTATTCAGTTTTGGTTTTTTAAATACACTGAAATTCCAAGAAAAAATATTACCTTGGAAGCTGAAGTTTATATCTCCTTTAATAAAGTTAATTTTCCCTTTTTAGCAAAGATGTGGAAACTGGAAAGTAGAGTGTATTTTATATAGAATGATACAGGCATAGCCTAGTAAACTAAAGAAAAAATTAAAAAGAATATCAATACACCTTCTGTGAAGTAAATTACACTATACAAATCATAAAATGCTAAGACAATATTATCACCAAGACACCATACCAAATCTGTTGGAAAATTCAGTTTTTATCAATATTCAAATAACCGCAATAGGTTTCATCTATAATTATTTTTATATTCTCATAGGAATTAATAACCCTGTAATAGTTTTCGGCCTTTCACAACTAAGGTATAATTTACTATTCAGATCTACAATTACCTTAGTAATGAATTCTGTGCAGTATTTTTTTAATTTTCTTCCCCTTGACTCTTAGAACTGGTGAGGTGGCACAAAGCAGTCAGTCAAGATACGGATCGGTGTGTTCAAAATTTATGTACTCTCACTCAGCTCACAGGAATGAGTGAACCCATGTCCATGTGAAGAGTACACAGGAGGAAAGAAATGAGCATGTTCTGAAAGTTTGAAAATAAAGAACATTTAACTCCTGCACACTGATTATCCGTGCTGATACAGAACACTAACTCGGCAGCAGCTTTGAACTCTCAGGGCATGATGCATGGGAAAAATTGAGGGCTGAACACACTATAATATAAAACTAAGAAAATGTAACCAGTTCCCTACTGTGCCAACTAGACCACAGAAACAAGAGTAAATCCTTTTCTCTCTCTTTTTTTCTTTTTTTTCATTCAATTCAGGCTTCCACCTTAGTTAAAAAAAAAAAAGATTAAATATAACAGATTAAATCTTTGTTTTCAAAACTCATTTATGTTTTCCTCTTCTTTAACGCATACAATATTCTATGGGTTTTTCAGTGGCAGTGACAACATTCAAATCCATTTAATTACATAACAGATAGCTCTGTGATAATTCTGTTGCAATGGATATATATCATTTTAGGGCAAATTTGGGAGAAAACCTCCAAATGGGGTCCCTCCAGAATAGTAAATTCAAGCAGCCCCTGCTCCAGTTGGTTAGGAAAAAATCTCCTTGGAGAAAAGTGGAAAAAATTATTTATTTAACAAACAAAGTGCCCACAAACACAAAAAGTGAATAATATGAAACAACAAAACCTCTCGCTGTTCTGAAGAGACATGGCAAAATTGAGAAAGTCCTTGCTGTGGGTGTAGCTCAGCTCGCTCAGTCTCTTATCATTCCCTCCAGAGGTCCAGGCCCTGGTGGGCCACAGGTGCGAGCCCTCGCTGCTCCTCTGGGTTTTTCAGTCCAGGACAGGTTTAAACAGTCCTAAGAAAAAGAGACAAAAAACAGTCCAGGGAGCTTCTCTGCCTCAGCTAGCTAAACTAACTAAAAGCACAGAGATCTATGTCCCGCTGTCTGTCCGTGTTGCAGACAACACAGTCCAGGAGCAGAATGTGGAGGAGTGAGAGCAGTTTCTGAAAACAAACTGTGCACTGCTTCTTTCCCCCCCTTCGCTCTCAGAAGCAGTCTTGAAGGTACAGGACATAATATCCAACAAACAGAACAGATGATTGGGGATACAAGCATCACCAAGTCACCCTAGGACAGTATCACTTGCTTTAACATTGTTGAAGTGTTGCTTAATTTGATTTTTATTCCTTACCAGACTCAAAGCCACTTAGATTTAGGTATCTGGGCTTATGTTTTGGATCTCTGGAAATATATGCGCTCCTGCTGAAGCCCCCAATCTTAACAGAAACACTGGATGAATGTAAAATGAAGGGAGGGGTGGTTTCCTGAAAAGCAATGTCTCTTATTCATACTGAATACACTCTACAATTGCTCTTAGTAACTGAGTTAATAAACTTCTGCTTTAACTCCTTCTGTCTGGAGTAAAGCTGCCTGGATTCACTTTAGAAATTACTTTAATATTACCTCCAGAATCTTTTTACTGCCATTGTCTTTCTCATTAATCTGCCTACCCCATTTTTTTTTTTTCTGTTTTTCCGCTGCCTGTGTCTTCACAATAGAATCTGAAAATTCAGGGTTATCCTTTCTCTGTAGATTGATACTTCAAGTCTCTGATTACAAGAAGTATGTTTCTTAGTCCTGTTTTACTGTCATGTAAATCCACTGCAGATCACTGAGGAAACTGAGGGCTTGCTGTTCTCACAAATTCCCTTGACATGAAGTCCTGCTGGCCAGTAATACACTTCCTGGTATCTTGCACTGTCCTTAGTATCAGAGAATGCTTTTAAAGATAAAAATGTATTTCACAGGCTACATAAGTGAAGACAAATTTTATGTAAACTAGGTTTAAAAACCTACAAACTTAATTGCTTGAAGTGATTTCTTGCAAGAGAAAGTTAAGAGCATTGGAATTGTTCAGCCAGGAGAAGAGAAGATTTTGGGGAGACCTAATTTCAGCTTTCCAGTACCTGAAGGGAACATGCAAAGAAGATGGAGAAAGAATTTTTACATGGAGAGGTAGTGATACAGCAAAGGGAAATGGACTCAAACTGAAAGACAATAGGTTTAGAATATTAGGAAGAAATTCTTTACTGTGACAGTGGTGAGGCACACGTTTCCCAAAATAGCTGTGAATGCCCCATCCCTGTGAATGATCAAGGTCAGATTGGATGGGACTTTGAGAAACCTGTTCTAGAAGAAGGTATCCCGGCTCAGGACTGGGGAGGTTTGAAATAGATGATCTCTAAGGCGCCTTCCCGGCCAGGCCATTCTATGATTCTATGACTTTATGACTTTATGATTATGAAGTCTGGTAGAGTGTAATATGCATGAAGACATTTCTCCTGCCTCTTGACAATTGAATTTTGATTAGCTAGGATTATTGTAGTGCTGTGCATGTCAACTAGGAATAAAATGATTGTTAGCACTAGAGAATAATCTGCTACTAAGAAAGACTTAATGTGCAATAGCCTGTGTGGTATGGATGCAAATTTTGGATGTTTTAATATGTAAAATGGGCTTAAGGGCTTTGCAGTATGTCTGTATAGACATATTCCTCCATCCAGTATTGAAGCTTAGCATCAGTAATGCAGTACATTCAGTAGTTGAGTCTTTTTACCATTTTCTGCAAATGTTCAGTCACATAGTACTATTAATATTTTATGATACTACATTCATATCATTTTATTCTGTAACTTGACCTTGAGAATGTTTATATTTTGAGCAATTTATTTGAAAGATACACAATATGTGGAAACCAAATAAATCCAAGGATTTGAAGTAGTTTCCTTTGGCCATGGCACCCAGAAGAATTCGAAACAACTGTGTTGATTAAAGCCAGCATAAAAGAGGAATTCAGAAATTAAGTCTGTTGTTGCACAGCTGTTTCTCAAGATGCTGCTCTTCACCTTAGCTTAATAAATTTGGAAACCTCTTGTGTCCTGGCACTACCTAAGTACTGTCATTTTTAACTGCAGAGAAAAAGTTTCCCATCTGGCTCTATACTTAAAAACAAGTGACCATGACAGTTTTTTTGGTTTTGTTGGGTTTTTTTTATAAATATCCTAAGAGGGATAATGCCACTGTATTGGTTTTTGCAGTATAAAAGAAACGCTGGGTTCACACATACATGCAGAATCTCTTCCATTTCAGGAAGAAGACAGATTTATGAGGTAGGATTCAGCTGAAAAAGCTACTAAGAGAACCAATCATTAAGAGACTGGAATCTAGGTTTGTTTTATTTACCTAGATTAACAGCACTGAATCAACCAGTAACTCACACACAAATTTAATCCATTCATAAATTAAAGACCAATGAAAAATAAGTTTTGCTTCTTCTCCTTCACGTACTGCTGAATTTTGCTCACTGAACTCACATTTTTAGACTTATGAAAGTGCTATAAGTTTTCACAGATCATTCCCAGTGCGAGGGACAAGTGTGATCCGCAATCCTTGTCAGATCTCTCAGTCCTCATCTCTGCTGTCTATAGTGTGGATAGAGACAAAGCAGACACCATGTCACCACACTACTCCTGCACAGGAACAGCCTGACCAGCAAGGTGACTCAGTGATGACTAAACACCTCAGCAGCTTTTTCTTACATCTGCATTTACTCAAACTTTCAGAACTATGAGTACACAAGGCAAAAATAGTTGAGTTCTAGGAGGCATAAATATTGCTGTTAAACACACAGCAAAATCCCACCACTAAAAGAATAAAATTAAATAGGTGTTTGAAACCTTAAAATTTAAAAGTACAATATCAGCAGGTTGCAAAAACTTATCTCCCTAACAATTCCAAAAACTTATCTCCCTAACAATTCCAAATTTTTTCTCTCTATTACAGGAAAACAGTAGATATACATAATTTTAATGGGATATGATTACTTTTTCAGGTCAATGTTCAGTGATTAATTTTCTGTTGAGCAGAGACCACAGATGTCCACCTCACTCCTTGACATACTTTGTTTCAACATATTAACTGTCTCAAAGTCTCTTGCTCTGGAAGTCTGAGGATTGGTGACATGTTTTTGTTTTTTAATGTCAAATGTACTATAGATTTAGTCTTGTATCCCTTCTCACCTGTGCTAGGGCATAAAATGGTATCAAAAATCTTCACCACTCCTATGTGGAATGTGCAGACCTCCTATGGAGGCAGGAACAGTTTTTGTTTCCCATATACTCTTGACCTGACTTTCACACATTGTTTTTTAGAAAACAGCAGCATTACCCTTCCTAATTCTTTTTAGATCTCATCTTTTGGGGACAATATGTTGAATATGCAGATAAGTTTCTGTTGGCCCCACATAAAACAAAGTCAAAAGGAAGACATCACCCATCTCTGAGTTCAATAGTGCTCATACTGTTTTCTACCTTCTTTTAGGATTTGGGCTAAATGCATTGACTACTGCAGGGTAAGGAAGGAAAAGCAAGTAAAGAAAGGCAAGGCAAGACAAAACCATACAAACTCAAAAGTCTTAATTTACCTACAAATAATGATTTTTTTGGTTGGTTGGTTGGTTGGTTGGTTGGTTTTTTGTGTGCGTGTGTGTCCTTCCGTCCTTGTTCCTACCTTTCTCTCTCTCTTTCTCGCTTATTTTACTTTATTGCTGTCAAAGCAACTCAGAAGATTTAGAAGAATTTGAAAGTATATAAGAAATAAGACTTCTTTTCTCAAAAATTTCAAAGCCTGAGAGAATAGATTTAAATCTTGACTGAGAATGAGATGTACTTGGAGATTGTAGGAACAGTGGCATTTCCTTGTAGTGGGCAGGCTCAGTGCTGAATGACTACAACTATGAGAGGAAAATGCACATATGTGTCTGTTAAATAAGAAGAAGTTTGAGCTCCCTGTACAGTCACCCTTGACTTCAAATCATCTTTGGCATGAAAAATGCACTGTGAGGACTGACTTTTTAATGGATGTATGATTCTCATTTCTTTGGAGAATAAATACCAGCAAAATGAAAAATGAAAAAAATTCTTACTATTATCTATCTATCTATCTATCTATCTATCTATCTATCTATCTATCTATCTTTCTAGCTATCCTAATTTGCAAACATGAGGCTTTGTCTGTGCTTTGTTTTGGTTTTACAAAAATTTGTGAAAAAAGTAGCATTCTACCTGAGCATAGGCTGCTTTTTTGTAATGAAATAAAAGTATTTGGCTTTTATTTTGTAAATGGTTTGTCTTAAATAATTCAAAGAAGTATTTAGGAAGCCATTTTTATTTCCAAGCTCATTTTTTTTAATTTTGGTTACTACTGATGAGAGCAATATGCATGCATGAAAATAAAAAAAAAATAAGCCTTTTGGTATTGTTAAACCTCATTGTTGATTTTTTATGGAAAAAATTCTGTCATTCTAAAGTTTAATACTCATAGTGTAAAGAAGATGAGTCAGAAATCTAGTTTCTATCTCTGAAGGATAAATACTGTGTCTTTCTGTTGCATTCATGAATGCACTCCAAGACATCTCTTCAAAATTAGACCAAAATAAAATTCACTTAATTTCACTTGACTCCAAAAGATGCCTTTATTTTCCTGAAGCAAGGACTTGTCATACATTCATATGTTCCCTTCCTTCCCCTAGAGAACACATATGTCACCTCCATGCTGCCTCAGCCCACTGAGGGAATAATAATTTTTAATAAGACTGCTATAAAAAGACGGTTAATTTGCATGTGAAATGTTGTGTTATGAGAGCAATTATAAAGAACAACCATGATTACAGGTATCAAAGCAAACAACCCTGAAAACAATTTTTTTGTCTGGACAACACCATCAGAACACTGACAGGTAAACATGGTATATCAGTTGTTTACTGATGAGGCAGAACACAGTCAAAACCAACTACTACAGTAGTGGAAACACCACAGAACCAAATGTTCTTTGAAGAAAATAAAACTGACATATTTTGAGAAAAAATAAACCGTACTTGTATTTTTATACCTTTTTTTAAACACTGATTTTTTTTTGTTGTTCCAGAAAATACTGTTATGTCAGATATGGGTGATTATATCCCACTTGTGAAATCAGAAGCTGACTATATAGATTTTTTTTCTGTGCTCAGAACTGGATGGTTTGTGTTTATTTCATTATCTCCTCCACCAAAAGAAAGGGCACAAAGGCAAAATATTGCTTTTACTGGTGGTGGATGAACATGGTCTTATATTTTGGATTATTAGCACTTACCACCACAGAGTTAAATGTAGCAGCCTCTGTCTAGAAGGAAATAGTAGGAAATAAAGTAAAACATCATAAACTGTGCTTGTCCATCAAACGTATAGCAATGCCCGTCAATAGAAAATGAAAGTCTTTTAAAATAATGGTACTTTAATTGATTGTGAGGATTTAGAACACTATTAATTACACACTTCTCCAAAAAGGTCTAATTAGGACTTACTGAGATAGTATCCATTTGGAAAGGCATTCGCTAGATATGGTTATACCTACTGGAAAACATTTAGATGGGAAGATTTTGACTGAGACACTTTCAAAGGCACTGACCTTTTCGCACCGAGGAAATGTAGGCTTATTTCAAAATAAACAGCTTACTAAATGCACATAATCTAGGCTCATTAGGAGTCTTTAGTTTGTATCCTACAAAGTGCTTCTAATACCTCCCAGAATGTTTTCTAAAAGAAGCAATGCACTGTCTAAATCAAAGTTCTCTGTCACCAGGGTATTTGTTTAAATCCTAACAGATTTTTTTTTATTAATTCAATAGCTGAAATACACATGCAGTTACCTTAAGATAGATATGCTAAAGATTTATAATAACA
>JADMLD010001512.1:0-104435 GCA_017589585.1 Phylloscopus whistleri
TCTGCCTGTCCTCAGGGTCTGCAGGGCACCTGTGGCACAAGTGGAGGCTCTGGAATTGCTTCCAAGGCCTGGCAGAGCTGCAGTCCTGGAGCCCTCTGTGCTCCCTGCTGGCCCCTCCATCCCCTCAGCCCCACCGTCCCCTCGGCAAGCCCCAGCCCCCTTCAGTTTCTTCAGCCCCCACAGTCCTCTCACCCCACTCAATCCCTTCTGACCCATCCCGTCCCCTTAGACCCACCACCCCCTCAGCCGTGCCACTGCCCTGTCACCTCCGTGCCACCCTCGCCCTCTGCTCCCCCACAGCCCTCAGTGCCCCCAGCACCTCAAGGTCACTGTCCCTGCAGCGTCACTGCCTCCTCAGCCCCTCAGCCCCCTCTGTCCCACCGTCCTTCAGCAGCTCCTCAGGGGACAGGGCCTGGGGCCACGGCAGCTCCCAGCGCTCCAGGGACACCCGGGGCTGGAACTGCTGCTCTGCCCGGCCCGGCCGCCAGCTCGGACCCAGCACAGGGGACAGGGACACAGGGGCACAGGGGGAAAAGCACAAAGGGAGAGAGGGAAGAGGAAAGGTTAAAAACTACTCTATACCTATACAGATATCAATCTCAGATTTTTAGATACCTAAACACCCCTGGAGCTACAACTGTGTACATTTATAAAATATAACTATATATATATATAAATGTAACTATCCATAATATATAAATGTAACTATGTATATCTATAAATATAATATGCATACATGATTATAACTAGATAAATTTAAATCTATATATGTATAATTTTACCTCTAGAGGTCTCTAACTATATAGGCATATAAACATAATTATAGATCTATAAATATACTGAATATCTATAAATAACAATTATATAGATTGATAAATATAACTATAATTCTAAACATATCCCTATAGACACAGGGATTCTACCTGCCTGGTAGTCCCAGGCTCTCCCTCTGTCTCTTCCTTCCACACAGGACATCCCTCCAGGAGATGTGGCTCACATGGGATCTGGGAAGAAGAAAAGAGAGCACTGAGTCAATATTGGCCCTTGGGCACGTTTCCCTTGGGCAGCAATTGTCCTTCTGTCACCGACTGTAAAAGATGGCCTGAAAGGCAGACTCTCACTTGGGAATTTGAAGCCTGCTCTTTAGAGAACAGGGATCCTGCCAAGTTTCCAAAACTGTGTAAAGCACTGAAGGACCTCGATGAAGTCTCAGCACTCGCAGTGCAAATGGCACCACCAGAGCCTGGAACACAGACACTCCCAGCTCCCCCAAAGAAGCCCAGCCCTGTTCTTTCTCTGTGCTGACAGAGACACCTCAGTCCTCGCTGAGATGGCTGAAGCTGAAGGCTGCTGTGAGCCCAGTTACCAACCCAGCTGGGACACGCAGGTTGGTGACACAGCTCCCACAGGGTCAGGTTCAGTCCCTGCTCTCTTGCCACAGCAGAGGACTCAGTGTCAGAGCCCTGGAGAAGCGTGGAGGGCAGGGCTCGGGGAGGCTGTGCCAGTGCAGGATTGGAACTAAAGGCACCAGGAAGCACCAGCCCTGCAGACAAGAACCCAACTCTTCTGATCTCCCTTCCTGTCACAGGCAGGCTCAGAGCAGCCCTCTCACACCTCTCTAAACCAGGGTGGGCTCTCTCCTCACCAGGCTCCTCGGGCTCTGGGGAACTGTTCCTGCAGCTCTGGGTGCCACATGAAGCTTCCTCTGCTGCAGCCCTGTTCAGAGCGTCCTCTCCTGAAGGCTCAGGGGCAACATTAATATTCCCCTGCAAAGAAAAACAGAAAGAAAGAACCAAAGATCACTCAGTATTTTCTTGGAATCACATCAGGGATGCAGTAACTGTTCTTCTCCACACCCAAGAGCCGTGTAACACCAGGGAACACTGCCCACACGGTTCACATGACATGAAGTGTTTTAAACTCAGGATTTGGGTGGCCAAGGTGAAACTGAAGCTCCTACAAAATGACCTTGGAGGCAAAACATGAAAGCAGAAAAGCAGAAGACACCAAGTGAGGGGACGTGCCCTCACGCTCTGACCCTGCCTTATCCCAGAGTTGTCAGCAATCAGCCAGCAGAAAGCCAGGGGCTCTCCTTGTTGCCAAGGTGGCTGTCAGCGAGGGCAGAGCTCGCTCCCAGCCCTGCCCAGGGCTGTGTGCTGCAAACCCACACAAAAAGAACACATTTCTGCCTGGGAGTCTCACCACCCCCACCCCACTGCTCGGACAATCCATCACATTTTGGAGCTTTTTGGAGCCCTCTGCTGCTGCCCCAGATGGATGACCCAGGCAAACACTGATGGACCTAGGGTATTCCAGGATCCAATTTTCCAGTGCCAAAAATCTGTACATTTGGAGGGTAGAAAAGAAAACCAACCCAAAAGACATGAAAAGTCAGACAACCAAGTGTTGTTTCTATTCCACTGAGGAAGTAAATTCCCCAGATTAAGCAACTGCAAATTACCTTGGGACAGCAAGATATTCTCACTATGACCAGCTGCAGAATATTCATCTCTTCTGCAATAACTCGCCCATCAGAATCCTAAAGATTCTAAAGATGGTTCAGAGCCTGCAAGGTTTCCTTTTATTATGGAATAAAACACTTTTGAAAACTGCCATGTGTGAGTTTACAAAAGACAAAAGACATTCCACTTGAGAATAAGATCTTGCTAAATCCAGAGAATCCCACTCCCCACCTTGAGTCTGCCCTTCCTCAATCACAAATGTGCTGGAGGAAGTGGCTCTGCACATCAAGAGAAAGAGAGACATTCTTTGGCCAACACGTAGAATAATCTGCAAAAAGGCCTGTGCCAGCACTCACTCTCCAGGCAAGGCTGGGAAGAGGCGAGAGATTCAGGAAATGAGATTCCTGATCCAAAGGCTGAGTCTGTCCAACAAAAGGACAAGGAAGCTGCAGCTCCAGCCCATCCCCACACGCGGCTCTGGGAGCGCCCACACGCCCGGCAGGGCTCACACAGCAGCAGCAGCAGCAGCTGCAGCCCAGCCCTGCTGTGCCTTGGCCTTCCAGCCCAGGAGAGGCAGAGCCCACATCTGCTGCTGCAACAGAGACGCCTCTCGCCTGCCCCTCCCTGCACGGGACACTTGGCCTTCAGCAGCAACTCTCCAAACACTTCCTCTTCTTCCCACAAACAAAGCCTGTCAGAGCCTACAAAGCAGCACCACAAATGTCCCTGCACCAGGCATTCTTCCCAAGGAAAAGGAACAAGCCAGTGTGGCCAACACAGGCTCACACCTCTCATCCTCACTGTGGGGGAAGACTTTTTCATTCCCTCTTCTTTTGCAAATCTTGCCAAGAAGAATTAGATAACTAAATAAGAATGAAAAGAATTAAATTCAAGAAACCTCTGCTTCTCAGCCATGTAACAACGTTCAAAAGCTCTCAGCCCACCCTCTCTCACTCCCATTCACTGGGGTTACCTGAGCAGAGGGAGACCTTTCAGGCAGGGAGCTCCTGATCTCCCGGATCATTTTCTCAATTTCACGGCCCAGATCCAGCGGTGCTGATTTCTCTTCCGCAGGTGCATCCTGCGCTGAGCTGGAGGCTGCACCAGCAGCACTGCCAGCTGGAGCATCAGGGGCTGAAGTGCCCGGTGCGGCTGCAGGAATACAAACACATGAGTCAGGCTCCAGAATGTGGCTTTGGGACAAAGAGCTCTACTGCTGCCTTGAATCAAACGTCACAGGAAGCACACAGGAAAACAGGCAGAGAATCTTTGGACTTTCTAAGTGCCCTTCCTAGTAGTGTGAAAAATGAGGTTCACTTTCCTGGTAAAGTTTAAGAAATAGGTTTAATAAAATAGAAAATAAAGACAATTAGGAAACAGATTAAGCAAAGGAGTTTACGTCCAGGTGACTTGGCATTTAGCCAAAGGCACAACTTTAATGAAAGAGCTTGTTCCTTTAAAAGTATCAGCCTGTTGCATATATACAAATTCACATGCATGATTCAAACACCTTTATTTTGGGTAAGATTTTCTTTTGTTCAGTTTCAACTTCTGCCCAATCATTTTATCTGGTAGATCCATCTGTGGGTGGCTCCATTCCGTCCACCATAAGTCCCATCAATTCTTTTCCCGAGGTTTTGGTTATCTACAATTTGATAAGATACTTGATAACAGAGTTTCCATATCTTTTTGGTCAGCAGTCTTCATGCAAGATTGCAGGATGACTCCCCCTAACCTTCTGGTTTGGCCAGTTTAGATGTTACAAGAAAAAAAAAAGAAACAGTCTTTTACTTTTAACACTATGTTACAATCATAAAAATATATATATTCTTCACATTTCTAAATCTATTAGTAAAAGAAAATACAGTACAATCTTCCCAGATTCTACATATAGTATTCATCTTAATACTTCTGAAAAGCCAACTACATAATATGTATTTATAACAGTAGGCTTGACACTTTCTGTCTCAGAAGGACAGAGCACCGTGGAAAAATACTTCAAACGGTCACTTTACATGACCTTTTGGAAAAGCAAGGCTACAACTCTTTTCCTACCTGGTGGGTTGGAGGCTGGGGGCTGCTGCTCCCTGTGGAGCTGCTGGAAGGCACAGGGCTGGACCCTAAGCACCTCCCGGTCGAGCGGAGGCAGCTCCGCCCCGTAGAGCTCCAGGAAGCGGCTGGGGGGCCCCTCCCATCCGAGCGGCCACAGCCGCTCCCCGTGGAAGCCGAGGAAGTGGCAGGGTGGGAGCCGGAGCACCTCCCGCTGGGTGGGCAGCGGCCGCTCCCCGTAGAGCTGCTGGAAGCGGCTGGGCCCCTCCCGCCGGGCCGGCCCCGGCCGGTCCCGGGGCAGCAGGTGGAAGCCGCAGGGCGGGCGCCGGGGGAGCAGCGGCCGCTCCCTGGGCGGCTGCTGGAAGCGGCCGGGCCGGGGCCGGCGCAGCTCCCGCCCGTCCGGCAGCGGCCGCTTCCTTCTGCAGCGCAAGGAAGCCGCTGGGCGGGGGCCCGGGCGGCAGCGGCGGCCGCTCCCCGGGCAGCGGCTCGGAGCGACCGCGCCCGTCCCGCCCGTCCGGCAGCGGCCGCGCCCCGGGGAGCTGCTGGCAGCCGCAGGGCGGGCGCCTGCGCCCCTCCCGCCCCGCCGCCGGCCGCTGCCTGGGCGCCGGGCTGCGCCGCCTGATGCGGAGCAGGAGCTCGGGGCGGTCGCGGCGAAACCAGGGGTTCCTGTAGCGGAGCCAGGCCCCGGCACCGCCCGGCGCAGCCGCGCCAGCCCGGCCCGGCACCTTGTGGAAGCCGTAGCGGTTGAGCTGGCGGACGAAGCTGCGGAACTGCGTGGCCCTGAAGGCGTGCGGGGCCGGCCCCCGGGCGCCGCCTGGGCGGAGCAGCTCCCGCTCCAAGAGGGAGCGCTCGATCAGCAGCCCCCGGGCCCGGCTGTCCCAGCGCACGGAGCGGACGCGGGGGTCGTTCGCCAGGCGCCACAGCTTGGCGGGGAAGGTGTCGGCGTTGAGCCCGGCGGGCAGCGGCAGCTCGGCCATGGCGTCGATCGCCGACTGTCGCGACAACGGCCAGAGCGCAACGGCCGCGGCTGCGCCGGTGGCGCGCGGCCTGAGGGGGGCGCTGCGCTCGAGCCGGGGCCGCGGGCACAGCGCGGGCACGGCGGCTGCCGGGGCTGGCCGGGCTCGGCTCGGCTCGGCTCGGCTCGGCTCGGCTCGGCTCGGCTCGGCTCGGCACAACTCGGCATGGCACACCACGGGGAGCCCCTGGCATGGGCGGCTTCTGGGAGCAGTGTCAGACTCTGTCCCTGCGCTGCGTCCTCTGCCTGTGTCACTGTCGGTGACGGAGGAAAAGGACATTGCTTGGTCTTGGCTGGGGAAAGGATGAAAAGGGGAGATTAGAAAGCATTCTTTTGGCCACCTTTTCAGCACACTAGCTGTTTTTTGCTCACCATCTCTGCCTGTCTTTGGCAGAGTTGGCACATTTCTCCTGATTTGGAGTCAGCAACGGCAGCAGGAAGGGGCAGCAATTTTGTCAGCATTGTCATCAAAAACAATAGTGCTGCCCCATGGATGGATGTTGCTTTATGCAAGGGATTTAGGGCCTGCAGTTGTAGGGAACTCACACTGGTGTCTTCCCAAATGGCGTTGCCTTTTTCTTTCCTCAGGAATCGCTGCTTCTTTCCCCCTCCCACCCCCATCTGGGGAGACTTCCAATGCAAACGCCTCCTGCAGCCAACTCTTGTTGATGTAGACTGACAAAGGAGATCTTGCAATGGACAGAGACTCCCTAGAGCTGGTGTGGAGAGATGAAGGGGGAAGGTTTGTCCTTTAGGCTTGAAGTCTTGTTGGGGAGCTGATTGTACTTTGGGGGATGGACACAAATGATGTGTCCTGACACACCACAGAGACTTTGGGGTTGTCATGTTGGGGCAGAAATTTGTCTGGGAGCTTTTTGAAATGCTTCCATTTTTTATATTTTATTTTATTTTATTTTATTTTATTTATTTTATTTTATTTTATTTTATTTTATTTTATTTTTTCCCTGCAGAAATATTGTGATAATCTGTTGCTTCCAGAGAACCTTTTCTGACCTTTTGGGGAGCTTCCCTCTGCTGGTCTCCCAGATCAGGCCATTTCCCACGGTTCCTTCCCAAACTGAGGAGCAGCCCACGGCCTCTGCTCTCCAGCTGGAACAGAAGGAAGCACAGAGCTTGCTGTTGTGGGAGAAGAGCTTCTCCTTCCTGTCTGCATTCACTTTGGGGCAGGCTGGTGTGTGCTCATTTGATAAAGGGAGGTTTAAACTCTGGAGGGGTTGCATTTCAAACTGCTCCATCCTCGAGCTCTTCTGTGGGTATCCTTGGACAAAAGGCCTCCCTGTGGGAGCTCCCAGTGGGCTGGTTTAGTGAGGAAGTTGATATTTCAGGGTTGTGACTGCTGAAAGCAGTTGGTTTCTGGAGGTATCCAGAGCTGGGAGTGACTACTTTTCTCACCTGGCTGCAGAAAAGGTGGTTGGAAAGTGGGAATTGCATTGGCAGAGATGGCAATCAGGGGTGTTTTCCAAGAAACGGGCTGGCAGAGAGGCAGGTCTTGTGCCAAACTGGCTGTGTGTTTGTTTTGGTGGTGGGGAGATGTTGTAATAAATCAGCCGAGACTCCATATTCTTCATGCAGGAACAGCCAATTCTTTATTCACATCGCTTATTTTATACAGTTTTCACAGACCTCCTGCACAACACCCGTTGGCTGGTAGTTTTCTTACTACCTCATGTATTGGTCAGGAGGTCATTTGTGTGTATTGCTCAGATTCAGGTTGTTGACATTTTTCCTTTGCAGGTTCTCATGGAACAGAGCTAATATTTCTGCAGGTGCACTGTTTTTCTCCCTAAGAAGAGGCTGTTGTGTTAACAAACTTCTCATTCTCAAAATAACTTTCTGCTGGGAACTTGCAAGCTCTTGCTGGCTGCTTAGCTAAAGTAGCAGTGCCTAATCCATATTTCTTTTATAACATTTTTTACCTGTCTGCAGCAGGAAGAGTCAGAGACACAGACACAGACACCAGCTGAAGGAACAGTGTAATTTACTGTCATGCAGAAGTGCAAAGAAAAATCAGAAAAGGATAAGCTAAGCAATGCACCTCATCACTGATACAAAAGGTTGCCTCTAGTGATGAAGAAAGATGCATCACCAGACACCCTTCCCCTTTATCCTTCATCCAGATGCACCCATCAGCTGGGGAAGGCTGTCCCAGCAAAGCCCTGGAGAGGCAGCACTGGGAGCTGGGAAATCCTACCCTGCCCCACCTTTGCCGGCCACGAGGCTTCGACTGTGCTGTGGGAGCAGCCCAGCCTTGGTGGTGCTGAACGAGCAATCTGACAGAGCTGCTGCTGCGGGAGAGCTGATTGCATTCTCCTCTTGGTTTTCTCCCTGAGCCTGCCCAGGGCCCAAGGAGGAACCAAGGCCAGACGTGGCCTTGTCTGGTTCCTTAATGCTGAAAGGTGAAGAGGTGTTTCACCAATTAATGAATGCATAGATCCTATTGACAGGAATACTTGGTTAAGGAGCAGATCCATTGAACATTTGGTTGGAAGGCTCATCCAGAGGGCAAATTTAGCTCAGGACCTGCTGTTCAGGCCTCAGTCAGGGCCTGTTGTTCAGGCCTCAGTCCTTCAGTATTTTGTGGTGCAAATCAATGCCCTGGAAAGCTGGAAACAAACAAGTGCCTCTTGAGCACATTTCAGACCAGAACAGGATTAGCCCAGCCAGGCCAGGCCAGGGCCAGGAGCAGAAGGCAGCACCTGCACTGGCCCAGGGCAGCCGCCCAGACCAAGAAGGGCCCTCGTGCCCAGGGCCGGCGGTGCCCGGAGCTGCCTCCCCGTGTGCAGCTCTGCAGAGCCCATGGGGCGCAGGGCCCTGCCTTGGAGCACCAGGAGGGCCCCAGATTTAATTAGTTAGTTGGTTTAATTAGAGGGTCCTTTGTCTGTGATATTTTGATTTCATTTGAATCACTTTGGCCTGCCTGTTCTTTCTGACCCTCCTGGGGAGGCGCTGAGATTTTCCCTGCCCTGACTGAAGGGCAGCTGCTGCCAAGGGAAACGTCCCCATCCTGACTCAGTGTTCCCTTGGCTTCCCAGATGTCCCAGCTGCTGTCCCTGTCCAGGAGAGCTGCACTGCACGGCAGGAAGAGACCCAGGGAGAGCCCGGGAACTTGGGCAGCTGCAATCCCGGCTGGTGGAGCTGTAGTTAGAGATGGCTGCAGATGGACTGAGAGAGTTAGAAGTTGGTGGTTATTTACCTGTGTAGGCTGGTACTTGTACAGGTATAGATGTATGTATATTGTTGTATTGGTGCATGTATATTGATGTGTTTCCAATTTATTCATATTGACATACTTGTCCAGTTTTATAGCTGTATAGTTGTGTTGATGGCATAAGGATTCTTCTACTGGTACATTGATATTTGTATATTCAGAGATAGGTTTATGATGTTTGTATTTATATATGTATTCCGTTATGTTGTATGAAATATGAATTCTATATTTACATCTGTATATTGTATGGTCATGAATTAACAAAGATTTAAATAGGTCTTGAGTTGTATGGTTGTAGAATTCTATTTCTTTAGCACTGGGTCTGGGATTCTTTAGAGAGGGATACTGATATTTCTGTATTTGTATATGGTCTGTACAGTTGTAGCAATATGTAATGAATTAAATTGTTAAACATCAATTCATATTTGTGTGTACTGGGTGGTTGTAGAAAGTTCCAATAAATTAATTTTTTAACACAAAGTTTGGGTTTTAAGGTCCTAACTTTCCAAAAGCTAGGAAAGCTGCTCAGCATCAGTAGCCCAATTGTGAATGGTTTTCTTGACTCCACTCGAAACTGGAGTGTTAACTGTGGACTCCGTCCTTGGTTCAAATCACCTGCCCTGACCTGCAGACAAAAGCACCAGCAGCAGCAGAAGCTCCATCAGTCACTTTTCTCAAAAAGCTAACTCCAATTTGTGAGAGGAAAAGAAAACAAGAAAAGAAAAGAAGCTGTGGATTAATGACAAGACTCTGAGGAACAGGTAAAAAGCAAAGGGCCGCAGCTTCTCTGGGACACGCCTGGTGCTCCAAGGCAGCCGGGCTGCCCTGGCTGCCCAGGACCGTGCGCTCCATGGGCTCTGCAGAGCTGCACAGTGGGGAGGGAGCTTCAGGCACCTCGGGCCCTGGGCGCGTGCCGAGCCGAGCCGAGCCGAGCCCGGCCAGCCCCGGGAGCCGCCGTGCCCGCGCTGTGCCGCGGCCCCGGCTCGAGCGCAGCGCCCCCCTCAGGCCGCGCGCGCCGGCGCAGCCGCGGCCGTTGCGCTCTGGCCGTTGTCGCGACAGTCGGCGATCGACGTCATGGCCGAGCTGCCGCTGCCCGCCGGGCTCAACGCCGACACCTTCCCCGCCAAGCTGTGGCGCCTGGCGAACGACCCCCCGCGTCCGCTCCGTGCGCTGGGACAGCCGGGCCCGGGGGCTGCTGATCGAGCGCTCCCTCTTGGAGCGGGAGCTGCTCCGCCCGGGCGGCGCCCGCGGGCCGGCCCCGCACGCCTTCAGGGCCACGCAGTTCCGCAGCTTCGTGCGCCAGCTCAACCGCTACGGCTTCCACAAGGTGCCGGGCCGGGCTGGCGCGGCTGCGCCGGGCGGTGCCGGGGCCTGGCTCCGCTACAGGAACCCCTGGTTTCGCCGCGACCGCCCCGAGCTCCTGCTCCGCATCACGCGGCGCAGCCCGGCCCCCAGGCAGCGGCCGGCGGCGGGGCGGGAGGGGCGCAGGCGCCCGCCCTGCGGCTGCCAGCAGCTCCCCGGGGCGCGGCCGCTGCCGGACGGGCGGGACGGGCGCGGTCGCTCCGAGCCGCTGCCCGGGGAGCGGCCGCCGCTGCCGCCCGGGCGCCCGCCCAGCGCCTTCCTTGCGCTGCAGAGGGAGCAGCCGCTGCCGGACGGGCGGGAGCTGCGCTGGCCCCGGCCCGGCCGCTTCCAGCAGCCGCCCAGGGAGCGGTCGCCGCTGGCCCGGCGCCCGCCCTGCGGCTTCCACCTGCTGCCCCGGGACCGGCCGGGGCCGGCCCGGCGGGAGGGGCCCAGCCGCTTCCAGGAGCTCTACGGGGAGCGGCCGCTGCCCGCCCAGCGGGAGGTGCTCCGGCTCCCGCCCTGCCACTTCCTCGGCTTCCACGGGGAGCGGCTGTGGCCGCTCGGATGGGAGGGGCCCCCCAGCCGCTTCCAGGAGCTCTACGGGGCGGAGCTGCCTCCGCTCGACCGGGAGGTGCTCAGGATCCAGCCCTGCGCCTTCCAGCAGCTCCACTGGGAGCAGCAGCCCCCAGCCTCCAACCCACCAGGTAGGAAAAGAGTTCTAGCCATGCTTTTCCAAAAGGTCGTGAAAAGTGACCGTTTGAAGTATTTTTCCGTGGTGCTCTGTCGTTCTGAGACAGAAAGTGTCAAGCCTACTGTTATAAATACATATTATGTAGTTGGCTTTTCAGAAGTATTAAGATGAATACTATATATAGAATCTGGGAAGATTGTACTGTATTTTCTTTTACTAATAGAGTTTAGAAATGTGAAGAATATATATATTTTTATGATTGTAACATAGTGTTAAAAGACTGTTTCTTTTTTTTTCTTGTAATATCTAAGCTGGCCAAACCAGAAGGTAGGGGGAGTCATCCTGCAATCTTGCATGAAGACTGCTGACCAAAAAGATATGGAACCTCTGTTATCAAGTATCTTATCAAATTGTAGATAACCGAAACCTCGGGAAAAGAATTGATGGGACTTATGGTGGACGGAATGGAGCCACCCACAGATCTACGGATCTACCAGATAAAATGAGTGGGCAGAAGTTGAAACTGAACAAAAGAAAATCTTACCCAAAATGAAATGTTTGAATCATGCATGTGAATTTGTATATATGCAACAGGCTGATACTTTTAAAGGAACAAGATCTTTCATTAAAGTTGTGCCTTTGGCTAAATGCCAAGTCACCTGGACGTAAACTCCTTTGCTTAATCTGTTTCCTAATTGTCTTTATTTTCTATTTTATTAAACCTATTTCTTAAACTTTACCAGGAAAGTGAACCTCATTTTTCACACTACTAGGAAGGGCCACCTAGAAAGTCCAAAGATTCTCTGCCTGCTTTTCCTGCGTGCTTCCTGTGATGTTTGGTCCAAGGCAGCAGTAGAGCTCTGTATCCCAAAGCCACATTCTGGAGCGGACTCACGTGTTTGTATTCCTGCAGCCGCACTGGGCACTTCAGCCCCTGATGCTCCAGCTGGCAGTGCTGGTGGTGCAGCCTCCAGCTCAGCGCAGGATGCACCTGTGGAAGAGGAATCAGCACCACTGGATCTGGGCCGTGAGGTTGAGAAAATGATCCGGGAGATCAGGAGCTCCCTGCCTGAAAGGTCTCCCTCTGCTCAGGTAGCCCCATTGGATGGGAATGAGAGAGGGTGGGCTGAGAGCTTTTGAACGTTGTTACATGGCTGAGAAGCAGAGGTTTCTTGAATTTAATTCTTTTCATTCTTATTTAGTTATCTAATTCTTCTTGGCAAGATTTGCAAAAGAAGAGGGAATGAAAAAGTCTTCCCCCACAGTGAGGATGAGAGGTGTGAGCCTGTGTTGGCCACACTGGCTTGTTCCTTTTCCTTGGGAAGAATGCCTGGTGCAGGGGCATTTGTGGTGCTGCTTTGTAGGCTCTGACAGGCTTTGTTTGGTGGGAAAGAAGAGGAGAGTGTTTGGAGAGTTGGTGCTGAAGGCCAAGTGTCCCGTGCAGGGAGGGGCAGGCGAGAGGCGTCTCTGTTGCAGCAGCAGATGTGGGCTCTGCCTCTCCTGGGCTGGAAGGCCAAGGCACAGCAGGGGCTGGGCTGCAGCTGCTGCTGCTGCTGCTGTGTGAGCCCTGCCGGGCGTGTGGGCGCTCCCAGAGCCGCGTGTGGGGATGGGCTGGAGCTGCAGCTTCCTTGTCCTTTTGTTTGACAGACTCAGCCTTTGGATCAGGAATCTCGTTTCTCTGCACTCTTGCCTCTTCTTAGCCTTGCCTGGAGAGTGAGTGCTGGCACAGGCCTTTTTGCAGATTATTAGACGTGTTGGCCAAAGAATGTCTCTCTTTCTCTTGATGTGCAGAGCCATTGCCTCCAGCACATTTGTGATTGAGGAAGGGCAGACTCAAGGTGGGGAGTGGGATTCTCTGGATTTAGCAAGATCTTATTCTCAAGTGGAATGTCTTTTGTCTTTTGTAAACTCACACATGGCAGTTTTCAAAAGTGTTTTATTCCATAATAAAAGGAAATCTTGCAGGCTCTGAACCATCTTTAGAATCTTCAGGATTCTGATGGGCAGGCTCTTGCAGAAGAGATGAATATTCTGCACCTGGTCATAGTGAGAATATCTTTCTGTCCCAAGGTAATTTGCAGGTGCTTAATCTGGGGATTTACTTCCTCAGTGGAAAAGAAACAACACTTGGTTGTCTGACTTTTCATGTCTTTTGGGTTGGCTTTCTTTTCTACCCTCCAAATGTACAGAGTTTTGGCACTGAAAAATTGGACCCTGGGAATACCCTAGGTCCATCAGTGTTTGCCTGGGTCATCCATCTGGGGCAGCAGCAGAGAGCTCCAAAAAGCACCACCTTGTGATGGATTGTCTGAGCAGTTGGGTGGGGGTGGTGAGACTCCCAGGCAGAAATGTGTTCTTTGTGTGTGGGTTTGCAGCACACAGCCCTGGGCAGGGCTGGGAGCGAACTCTGCCCTCACTGACAGCCACCTTGGCAACAAGGAGAGCCCCTGGCTTTCTGCTGGCTGATTGCTGACAGCTGGTGGGGCAAGGCAGGGTCAGAGTGTGAGGGCACGTCCCCTCACTTGGTGTCTTCTGCTTTTCTGCTTTCATGTTTTGCCTCCAAGGTCATTTTGTGGGAGCTTCAGTTTCAATTTGGCCACCCAAATCCTGAGTTTAAAACACTTCATGTCATGTGAATCGTGTGGGCAGTGTTCCCCTGGTGTTACAGGGCTCTTGGGTGTGGAGAAGAACAGTTACTGTATCCCTGATGTGATTCCAAGAAAATAGAGTGATCTTTGGGTTGTTTCTTCCTGTTTTTCTTTGCAGGGGAATATTAATGTTGCCCCTGAGCTTTCAGGAGAGGACGCTCTGAACAGGGCTGCAGCAGAGGGAGCTTCATCTGGCACCCAGAGCTGCAGGAACAGTTCCCCAGAGCCCGAGGAGCCTGGTGAGGAGAGAGCCCACCCTGGTTTGGAGAGGTGTGAGAGGGCTGCTCTGAGCCTGCCTGTGACAGGAAGGGAGATCAGAAGAGTTGGGTTCTTGTCTGCAGGGCTGGTGCTTCCTGGTGCCTTTAGTTCCAATCCTGCACTGGCACAGCCTCCCCGAGCCCTGCCCTCCACGCTTCTCCAGGGGCTCTGGCACTGAGTCCTCTGCTGTGGCAAGAGAGCAGGGACTGAACCTGGCCCTGTGGGAGCTGTGTCACCAACCTGCGTGTCCCAGCTGGGTTGGTAACTGGGCTCACAGCAGCCTTCAGCTTCAGCCATCTCAGCGAGGACTGAGGTGTCTCTGTCAGCACAGAGAAAGAACAGGGCTGGGCTTCTTTGGGGGAGCTGGCAGTGTCTGTGTTCCAGGCTCTCGTGGGTGCCATTTGCACTGCGAGTGCTGAGACTTCATCGCGGTCCTTCAGTGCTTTACACAGTTTTGGAAACTTGGCAGGATCCCTGTTCTCTAAAGAGCAGGCATCAAATTCCCAAGTGAGAGTCTGCCTTTCAGGCCATCTTTTGCAGTCTGTGACAGAAGGACAATTGCTGCCCAAGGGAAACGTGCCCAAGGGCCAATATTGACTCAGTGCTCTCTTTTCTTCCTAGATCCCCTGTGATCCACGTCTCCTGGAGGGATATCCTGCTTGGCAGGAAGAGACAGAGGGAGAGCCTGGGACTACCAGGCAGGTAGAATCCCTGTGTCTATAGGGATATGTTTAGAATTATATTTATCAATCTATATAATTGTTATTTATAGATATTCGGTATATTTATAGATATATAATTATGTTTATATGCCTATATAGTTAGAGATCCGTAGAAGTAAAATTATACATATATATATTTAAATTTATCTAGTTATAATCATGTATGCATATTTATATGTATAGATATACGTAGTTACATTTATTTATATGGATAGTTACATTCATATATATATATATAGCTATTTTTATAAATGTACACAGTTGCAGCTCCAGGGGTGTTTAGGTATCTAAAATCTGTGGATTGATATCTGTATAGGTGTAGAGTAGTTTTTAACCCCTTTCCCTCTCTCCCTTTGTGCTTTTCCCCCTGTGCCCCTGTGTCCCTGTCCCTGTGCTGGGTCCGAGCTGGCGGCTGGACCAGGCGGAGCAGCAGTTCCAGCCCCGCGTGTCCCTGGAGCGCTGGGAGCTGCCGGTGGCCCCAGGCCCAGTCCCCTGAGGAGCTGCTGAAGGACGGTGGGACAGAGGGGGCTGGGGGGGCTGAGGAGGCAGTGACACTGCAGGGACAGTGACCTTGAGGTGCTGGGGGCACTGAGGGCTGTGGGGGAGCAGAGGGCGAGGGTGGCACGGAGGTGACAGGGCAGTGGCACAGGCTGAGGGGGTGGTGGGTCTAAGGGGACGGGATGGGTCAGAAGGGATTGAGTGGGGTGAGAGGACTGTGGGGGCTGAAGAAACGTAAGGGGGCTGGGGCTTTGCTGAGGGGACGCTGGGGCTGAGGGGATGGAGGGGCCAGCAGGGAGCACAGAGGGCTCCGGGCCTGCAGCTCTGCCAGGCCTTGGAACCAATTCCAGAGCCTCCACTTGTGCCACAGCTGCCCTGCAGACCCTGAGGACCAGCGGAGACTGACAGGAGGCAGCAGGGAGAAGCTGAGGGCCACCAGCTCCAGCAGTGACCAGGGAGCTGCTGCTGCTGCCAGCCCAGAGCCCGGGTGAGGCCGCAGGGCCGGTGAGGCAGGGTGGGGGTGAGGGTGGCGTGGGCTTTGGCCAGGGGCTTTTTCCAAACTTTTCCTTTCTGTCCCTCCGTGGGGAGGCGCTGAGATTTTCCCTGCCCTGACTGAAGGGCAGGTGCTGCCAAGGGAAACATCCTGATCCTGACTCAGTGGTCCCTTTGCTTCCCAGGTGTCCCAGCTGCTGTCCCTGTCCAGGAGAGCTGCTCTGCACGGGAGGAAGAGACCCAAGGAGAGCTTGGCAACTTGGGCAGCTGCAATCCCTGCTGGTGGAGCTGTAGTTAGAGATAGCTGCAGTTGGACTGTGAGAGTTAGAAGTTGATGGTTATTTACCTCTGTAGACTGATATTTGTACAGGTGTATATGTATGTATATTGTTGTATTGGTGCATGTATATTGATGTGTTTCCAATTTATTTATATTGACATACTTGTTCAGTTTTATAGCTGTATAGTTGTGTTGATGGCGTTGTAAGGATTCTGATAGTGGTACATTGATATTTGTATATTTATAGATAGGTTTGCGATGTGTGTATTTCTAGATGTCCTGCTTTATGTCATATGAAATATGAATTCTATATTTACATCTGTATATTGTATGGTTATGTATTAACAAAGATTTAAATAGGTCTTGAGTTGTATGTTACAGAATTCTATGTCATTTGTACTGGCTCTGGGATTCTTTAGAGAGGGATGCAGATATTTTTTTATTTGTATATGGTCTGTACAGTTGGAGTAATATGTAATTAATTAAATAGTTAAACTTTAATTCATATTTGTGTGTTGTGTATGGTTGTAGAGAGTTGCAAGAAATTAATTTTTTTAATACAAAGTTTGTATTTGTATCTACTTACATAGCACAATTGTAACAATAAAGTAGTTTTATAAGCTTTAATTCATATTTGTATGTTTCTCTACTGCCTGTGCCGGTGTAGCAATTTAAAATAAACTTCATTTTTAAACCCAAGTTGATTTTTGTGTATTTGTACATTAGTATTGCAGATGTAACGATCAATTCAATGTTTCCACTAAAAGAAGTGTAGATTTGTGCTATGCAGAGCAATGAGCAGATGTAAATGTGAGGATGGGGGAGGTTTGGTCAGTGGAATTCTCCATCCATGCCCAGCACGTGCCCCACTTGCACTCCGGCTGGGCAAGGAAAGCCCTGCAGATTTGGGATGGCAGCAGAGCCACCCGTTGGCTGAGAACTCGCTGCCCAGACCTGCTGAGAAAACTCCAGCACTCCACGGAGCACACAGCTCCAAGCAGAGCCCTCCAGGGAGGACAAATCCACCCCCCATGCCATGGGCAGCTCTTTAGGAAGTGCTCCAAGTGTCCCTCTGAAGGTCACTGGAGCCCAGAAGCCACCAGGGATCCTGATCCAGCTGGGCTGCCTTTGGCAGCACTTGGGCAAAGGAGCTGCAGCAAGGGGGAGGCAACAAGGACTGCAACTGCTGCAGGCTGGGGATGCAGGAAGGCCCATGGACACTTGTGCTGAGATGCTCCAGAATCCAGAGGGATGGTGGAGACCTGGGAAGCAACAACTTCTCACAGGCACTATGTTATAAATGAAATCTGCCAATTTATCAATAAAATGAATTTATTGAAAAATTGGAAAAGAGCAATCAAGAAATGCCACAAGCTAAGTCAGTGCCGAGCCCGGGATCAACACTGGGTGAACTACAGACAGCCTCTATTGCACCGTGCCCCCCACAGTTCACGAGGTGTGCACTGTGCAGCCGGTTTTTATACAGTTTTTCGGCTGTCCAGTACGTGATCTCAGTCCTTTTGTCTCCCTTGTCTGAGATACATATTCATGTATCTTCGTTTTCCTGCTGCAGGTCTGTTCAGCGGATTTCAGAGAAGGAGGATGCCCATGAGTGGATTTACCGGAACCTGGTATTGGGATGCACAACCTTGCAACTGATAAGATTCATATCAGTCGTTAATCGCTGGGTCGTTGGCAGACCCTTCGGTGGTGAAGGCCCATCTGGTCTCGGTGCCACCGTTCTTTCTTCTGATAATGTTGTTCCCTCGGGTGTAGGCAGAGGTTTCACAATTCCTGGGTGCTTTTAGTGTTTAAGCTTACATAACTTTATAATATACATTTACAATAAAACAATTATTTTACAACGTTTACTACACCTGCCCTCCCATCTTCTCAACCCTGGAACCCCCAAAGCCCCTTCCCCACTCTCCCAGCTCTCCCAGTTGCCGCTTTCCTTCACCCGTGACTCCCCAGATCCCAAATCTCCGTGTCCCCCCATTCTCCTTTCCCTGCAGTCCCTGCACGTGGCGCTGTCGGAGCCCAGCCCGAGGTTCCCGCAGTTCCTGTCCATGGGGTCCCTGGATGGGATCCCCTTCCAGTGCTGCCACAGCCAGCGGGGCCGGGCAGAGCCACAGATGCCAGGGATGGCGGCCGGAGCCGAGCTGGGATATTGGGATGGCCAGAGGCAGCACAAGGAGCGGCACCGGCACGGGGCCACCAGGGAGCTGCAGATGCTGCAGGAGCGGCACAGCCAGAGCGGGGCTCGCTGTGGGAGCCAGGGCTGCGGGATCTGTGGGGCTGCGATGGCAACTGTGGGACTGCACTGGGGATCCGTGGGGCTGGGCCGGGATCTGGGGCACTGGGATGTGGATCTATGAGGATCCAAGGGGCTGGGATGAGGCTCTGTGGGTCTCCACCAGACTCTGGGGCTCCGCAGGGCTGGAATGGGGCTCCATGGGACACAATTCCCTGGGTCTCCATGGGTCCAATCCCTCCCCAGGTCTCCACAGGCTGCAGGAGGCTTCCAGCTGTGACCTCCTGTCCCACGGGAGTGTGGCGGATCTGATGGACTCGGCTCCGACGGGTGGGAATTCCTCTCCTTCCAGCCGGGATCCAGGGGATTCATGGTGGCTGATGGCACTGCCCAGGTCACCAAGAGGTGCTGGGAACATCATGAGATCGGGGCTGAGGAATGAACAAATCCCCTGGGGCACAACTGACTGGAGTGTTTCCGGAAATGTGTCAGATATGGGCGGGAGGCACTGGAGCATAAAGGTTGGGATGGCAGAATTGCCATGGGAATGTGGGGTTTGGAAATGTGGGATTTGGGAGGGCAAAATTTGGGAACATGGGAATTCCCATGAGAACTCCACTGGAGGATCCTACTGCAATCCTATTCCCATGGAATTCCATGGGCAGATCTCATCCCCATCCCACTGCCTTGGAAGCTCCAATCTGGTTCCCCCCCAAAACCCATCCTGGGGGTCTCCCTATGACCCACTCAGCCCCCCCAAAACTCCTCCTGGATTCCCCCCCATCCCCCCACTGGGATTCCTGGGTGTGCCCCCGTGTCCCCTCCCCCAGGACTTTGGTGGTCCCTCCAACCTGTCCGTGCCCATCCCCCATTTCTGCCCCCCTCTGATGGTGGGCGCTGGGGCTGAGTGCTGGTGCCCCCCCTGCCTGCAGCAGATCCAGCGGTGAGGGCAGTTCAGGGGCTCCCTTTGCATTTGGGGTCCCCTGGGATTTGGGGTCACCCCCCGGTCCCCAGGATCTCCCTGAACACGCTGACACTGCCTGTGCACAGTGAGAAGGTTCAGACCAGGCACGGAGTCCCCAGCTCTGTCACCGGCATCACCCAGGTACCCCCAAAACCTCCTGGGAACTCCCAAACCCCCCTGGGACACCCAACCTCTCTGGGACCCTAAAAACATCACTGGACCCTCCAAAAATTCCCCAAGACCACAGAACTCTATACAGACCCACCAAACTCAGGGAGGGGGAGCTCGCCCCAAATATCCCAGGCAGGTTTTTTCTGGGGGGATCTTTGGAGAGCACACGGAATATTTTTGGGGCTCCCTGTTTCTTTCATTCTGTCGGGGTGAGCACCGCGATGTTTGGAGCTTCCAGGGCTCCAAAGCCGAGCCGCAGATGCCCCTCAGGGGCACATCGGGGGGTCCCCGGGAGGTGTTTTTGGAGGGTCCTGGTGGCGGCAGAGCCCCAGCAGGAGGCGGGGGGATGTGGGCACCCCGTGGTGGGGGTTGGGCTTCCATTGGACACTGAAAAGTTCCTGGGTCCCAGCTGGAAGGAGATGAAATCCCACCCATCATAGCTGCACCGGTGGGATCCATGGATTCTCCATTGGACAGGAGGCCACACCTGGAAACCACCTGCACCGTGTGGAGACCTGGGAACGAGGAGAGAACAGACCCATGGAGTTGTGTCCCAGCCCTGTTGGAAACCAGAGAGAAATCTCCCAGGACGCTGTGCACACAGGCTTAGAATGCAGGGGTTGTCCTCTTTGTGTTAGATACATATTCATGTATCCTTGTTTTCCTGCTGCCGGTCTGTTGAGTGGATTCCGGAGAAGGGAGATGTCCGTGAGTGGCTTTATGGGAACCTGGTATTGGGATGCACGCCCTTGACGGGTCCTGTCCATGCCACCCTCCTTTCCAAATACCAAACAGGCACTAACTGCAATGAGCCCAAGTTCCCTGAGATAAGATTTGGAGCTGAGGAGCTTGAGGATGTGTGGGATTTCACAGAGGAACTGGCCCAGGGCATTGCCCTGGCACAGGGACAGGGAAAATCTACTGGCCATTTGCATGAGAGCGTTGAGAAAGGCACTGGCCCAGGCAGCTGCTGCCATGTGGGCACAAGCTCTGCTGCCCAGAAGGGTCTCGTAGTGCAGGGGTTTGCAGATGGACACATAGTGGTCATAGCACATGATGGTCAGCAGGAAATACTCCAGGGACATCAGAAAAAAGAGGAGGAAAACTTGAGCAGCACATCGTGCACAGGAGATGTGCGTGGTGTCCCAGAGGGAATTGTGCATGGCTTTGGGGACAGTGGTGCAGATGCAGCCCAGGTCGGTGAGGGCCAGGTTGAGCAGGAAGAAGAACATGGGGCTGTGCAGGTGGTGGCCGCAGGCTACGGCGCTGATGATGAGGCCGTTGCCCAGGAGGGCAGCCAGGGAGATGCCCAGGAGGAGGCAGAAGTGCAGGAGCTGCAGCTGCTGCCTGTCTGCCAATGCCAGCAGGAGGAAGTGGCTGATGGAGCTGCTGTTGGACATTTGCTGTGGTGGGCCATGGGGACTTGCTCATGGATAAAGGACAGTGACAAGCTAGGACAGGCTGCTTTGAGCCAAACCCGTGCCATTCTCTCTAGACTGTCCTGCTGGTGTTGGTGTCTTTGGTGCTGACCCTGGCTGCTGACAAAACAGCAACACATTCACTTCAGAGTTGGACTGGATCAATGCACAAGATGGTGGCCAGGGCTGAGGCAGCCACACACAAGATGGTGGCTGGGCCTGAGGCAGCCACACACAAGATGGCGACCAGGGCCCAGGCTGTGCCTCCAGCACCATCTGCGGCCCCTGCCAGCCCAGCCCCAGACCCAGCCCTGGAGTGATGTGGGGCAGGCAGAGCCCCCCTCTTCAGCCATCTGTTAAAATGGACATTAACAGACACCTGGGAAATGGACACAGTGTGGCACCTTTGCTCTGTGCACTCAAACATAGACCAGCCAGTTTGGAACGTTGGCTGGCAGTATTTTGATGTCAAGGCAGTTTAAATAGGTGAAAATAGGGAGAAACTCCAGGGACTGAACATTTAAAAAAAAAACAACTTTTTTTTTTTTTTCTTTTTCCCAGAAGAGGGCCAAGAGCATTTCCTGTGCAGATGGACTTTGTTTAGCATCAAGAAGCATCCCAACTGGTTTCATCCAGGCAGGAGTCACAGTGACTGTGAGGTGATGAAAAAGGAGATGGGATTGTTACAATGTTGAAAAACAATGATGAGGACATAAATCCAAAGGTGGTAAAAAGGAAAAATCCCAATTATTTATTGATACAAAACAGCTACAGGAACAAGAGGCTGAGCTAGTCTCAGCCCCTCACGGCAAGCCAGAGCAATCAAGTAGGTATATACGGGCCACCCCTCAGAACAGTCTGTTCTGTGACAGCGAACCCCCACTGAGGGCAGTCAGTCCCTTCTTATAGCTTCGGTCCCTTCAGTGATTGGTTCATTTTGGATCCTGCGTATGATTGGTGCATTTTCTCAGCTCTCATTGGTCTTTATCGGGGTGCTTTCTACACCAATCATTCCTTCCCGCCATGACTTGATTGGTTGGTTGTATCCACCAATCAAGGCTCTGGGTTGTGGTCTCTGGGTTACCTGGAGCAGAGTAGAAGATTCCTCCCCCCCCCAGTATTATCCCTTTAACAACCCCATTACTACAGTGACCACATTGGGAATGCAACCCTACAAAATCCCTATAAACATTCCAAACTATACATTGCAACACTATCCAACAATCATTTGAACAACGTTACAAAGGCAAGTATTTGCAACCACCCAGAACCACCAGAACCACTCCAAAAATAGACACAGTTGCAATCGAAACACAAAGTCAATATACTGATACAACTATTGAAAAGTTTCAACTCCTTTTTTATCTAGAACAGGATCTGCTTGAGGCAGAGGGTGCAGTGGCTGCTCACCTGTGATGTGTATCCCTCAGGGTACCTGTTTCTTTAGGACACTATGAAGACTACAGAGAATTGAAATACCAACCAAAACTGCAGCAGGAAGTCCAGTGCAGTTTAGGTTGCTGTTCATGAGATTCTTCAAGCTGAGCATAGACATTGTGTTCAGCAGACGCACAGGCAGGGGCTTCTTGGAGCGCTGCTCTGCCACCCATTCTTTTGAATAGGGGATTGCAGGAAAAAAGAAGAGAAGCTCATCAAGTATTGAAGAGGAACAGTCACTGACAGGAACCGGTGGGTTAAGAAATGTGAGGGGCAAAAAGGCAGCAAACGTGAGGTGACGAGTGTGAGAAATGGGAGTGAAAAAAGGAGAGAAGTGCGAGGGAAGAAAAGGGTTGGAAACCTGAGTGGGAAGGGGTGAGAAAAGTGAGGGGGAAATGGTGAAAAATGGGAGTGAAAATAGGAGAGGAAGGTGAGAGGAGGAAAAGGCAGAAAATACGATGGGAAAATTCTAAAAACATGAATGGGAAAAGCTGAGAAACATAGGGAAAAAAAGGGGAGGGAAATGTGAGGGGAAGAGAGTGAGAAACTTTACTGACAAAGAGAGGGAAACAGGCAGCAAATGTGAAGGGAATATTGTGAGAATCCTGAGGGGAAAAGAGTGAGAAACCAGAGGGCAGAAAAAGGCAGAAAACATGAGGAGAAAAAGGGTGGGAAGATGGAGGGAAAAGTGGCAGAAAAGAGGAATGACAAAAAGGGCACACAATGCAGGAGGAAAAGCGTAAGGAACATGAAGGGGAAAGAAAGATAAACATGAGGGGAAAAGTGTGAGAAATGTGAGAGGGAAAGGGTGAGAAACATGAGGGCAAAAGTGATAAAACATGAGGAGACAACTTGGAGTAAAATGACTGAGAAAAGGAGAGAAACATGAGGGGAGAAAAGAGCAGGATAAGTGAGGGAAGAATTGTGAGAAACATGAAGGAAGAAAAAACCAGGAAACAGTGGGAAGGTGGAGAAATGTGAGAGGTAAAGTGTGAGGGAAATGAAGTGAAAAGGGTGGGGAAGATGAGTAAAACTTGGGAGGGAAACATGAGAGGAAAACTGTGAGACTAGAGAGGGGAAGGTGTGGAAATGTGAGAAGGAAAAGAGCAGGAGATGTGAAGAGAGAAAAGGAGAGAAGGCAGTATTGGCATAACAGCTGAAATAATTCCTAACACATTCCCCCCTATGTTTGCCCATTTACTGGACAAGCCCAGGGCTCCTCTGTATGTCCATCTCCACCTCTGGCCTGATTCCTGTTTGGAAGCAGCAGAAGGGGCAGGATGTGCCCACCAGCAGCAGGAGCTGCTCCAAGCTGGGAAGGTGACAGGTGGTGCTGATTTCCAGAGGCTTCAGTGTCCCAGGTGAAGCCAAGGCAGGAGCAGGTTGAAAGGTGCTGCTGCTGCTGCTGCTGCTCTGTGCCAGAGAGCCCTGGCTGGGCAGGGCACGGTGCCCACTGCACTGCCGGCTCTTTGTCCTGCCACAGCTGGGCACAGCTGGCACAAATCATGATGACTTGGGGGAAAACCAAGGGGTTTGTGGAGGCTGCATTGCTCTGCACACACCCGGGCCACCTGGAGCACAGAGCTTTGGCCCCCAAAAAGGTCAACCTGAGGGAAACAGCTGGAAAAGGTTTCATTTTCACCTTTCCATGGAAGTTACTAAAATGGAAGTTACCAAGCAGGGACTGATCCCCCATGCCAGCTCAGTGTGAGAAAGGAGGCATGAGTTTATTTCACTGCTGGGTGCCTGGGGAAGCACTTTCCTAACACGTGCTCACTCAAAAGTCTCACCTACTAATTTGTCACCACGGAAGTAAGACCTACTCATTCCTTTGCTGAAACTCACAGGCAAAACGTTCCCTCAAATTATTTGACATATTTCAATCCCTTCTCAGAAGTTACTGACAACAGAGTAGGGGTCTCTTGTGGGTCTCTGGTGGTCATTTGGGGAACATCCCACTCTTCAAATTCTCCTCGGACGCTCAAGAGCCTCCTACAACCACTTTCTTCCCCCTGAATGCATCCCAGCGACCTTCTTAGGAGGACTTATTCCATTTTCAAGGCTAAGGGAGCCACTTGCACACAGCAATCACTGCACTGCGGGAATAGAGGGCTCAACACTGTCTGTTCATGCTAACGTAATTCATGATTTGTTACAGTTCAACATTTTCTCAACACCTTCCTTCTCTGGGAATTGCTCACAAGCATTTCCTCAATGCATCTTGAAAATATTTTTGCTGACTGAAGCCACATTGTGTCTTTCCTTCAACAATTGAGAAAGAAAACACAAATTACCTACTGCGACCCTTCTGCTCCCTTCCAAATCAGTTCACTGCACAAGCACAAGCCACAGGATCATCCCCGATTCCCTCAGTGAGATATGAGGTAATATTTTGCTGCAGCCAAAAGATTATTAGAAAAAAGAATGAAAGTTGTTGGTTCTAGGCATTGTTCTTTAGGGTTTGGATTTGTTCTAGTTAATTTGTTGGGTGTTGCTGTGAGCTGGGAGAGGGGCAGCTTGAAGACCAGACCAAAAGGGAAGTAGGATAAGAGGGGAAGTGACAGACAAGTAGACTGTGAGGAGAGAATATAAGTTCCCTAGTGTTATAGATTTAAAAAAAAAAATAAAAAAATAAAAAAATAAAATTGAAACTTTTTAATAGTTGTGTCCATATACTGGATGTGTGTTTCGATTTCCCTTCGCAACGGTGTTTATTTTTCAACTAGTTCTGAGTTGTTACAAATACTGTTGCAATGTTGTTGGGGTAGTTGTTAGGTAGTGTTGCAGTGTTTAGTTAGGAATGTTTCTGGAAGTTTTGTGTGGCTGCATCCCCGAATGCAGTTAAAGGGATACTACCAGGGGAAGGGGGGGTGGGGGAATCTTCTACTCTCCCCAGATAACCCAGAGACTGAGACCACGCCCAGCACTTTCATTGGAGAACACGACCACCCAATCAAAACACGGCGGGAAAGAATGATTGGTGTAGAAAGCACCCTGGTAAGAACCAATGAGAGCCCGAAGAATGCACCAATCAGGTAAAGGATCCAAAACGGACCAATCCCTGAGGGGACTGAGACTATAAAAGGGACTGACCACGCTCAGTGGGGGCTTCGCTTTCACAAACAGACTGTTCTGAGGGGTGGCCTGTGTGCACGTATTTGTTTGCTCTGACTTGCCGTGAGGGGCTGGGACTACCTCAGCCCCTGTTCCTGTAGCCGCTTTATAACAATAAACACTTGGCCTTTCCTTTTTTAACATCTTTGGATTCACAGCCTCGTCATGATTTTTGCAACCTGTATCACTAGTACCCAGCCAAAGGGAAAGGGGACACGGTTCACCCTGGGCTGGGAAAGGAATTATAAAGAGGCATTCTGCTGGAGCGTTTGTGTGTGTTTGGCTCTTGGGAGAGTGAGATACACACCCAGCTCAGGTGAATCCTTACTAAGAAACTGTTCTCTTTTGCTTTCATGACTTCGTCCCCATTGAATTTCATTGAAGAGTTGGCTCCTTTCTAACACCTCTCTCCCAGCAGCTCAGGGCTGTATTGCACAGTGCTTGCTGTGTGCCAGACAGCACAAAGCAGGCTGGCCTGGTGCCCCTGAATATTTCTGCACAACACTCTGCATTTCACCCCTTTGCTCTGGCTCGGTGCAAAGCTCCAGGAGTGCAGGCGCTTCCTCCCAGAGCTGTGTGAGGCCCTGGCTGCTGCAGATGTGCCCTGACAAGCTGTCCCTGCCTGAGGCTGCCCTCGGTTCCCCTGGCAGAAGCGCCGTGCCTGAAGGACGCTGCCCTGTGCTGGAGCCTGCAGAGCAGCCCGGCTCCCTCCCGCTGTGCCCGGAGTGCTGCACACACTGCTCACCTTTGCCAGGAGTTCCAGGGCAGCCGGCACAAGAGCAGGAATCCTCAGCCAGGCTTCCAGCCCTCGGCTGTCCTTTGCCTTTCTCTCCTGCTGTGCAGACTCCACAGGGCCAATGCCACCAGGCTGTGCTGTGCCCAGCACGGCTGCGCTTTCCCTCGGCAGCGGCAGCTGCCAGCTGGGCTCTGAGAGCCGAGGATTCACCCGGGGCCACCAAGAGGCACCCAGGGCCGGGCTGCTGCCTCTTGCAGCTCCAAGGGCCTCATGGCAGCCTCCTCTGCCCAGGCTCAGGCTGCTCCGGGCTCTGCCAGGGCTCTGCTGGGGCTCCGGCCTGGGCAAGGCAGGGCCCAGTCTCACCTGGCAGTCGCTGGCAGCTCTGCACCAGCTCTGCACCTTTCCCTGCAGCCTCCCTGATCTCTCTGCTTCCTCACTTGAGCAAAACTCTCCCCCAGCCAAAGAGATTGCACTTAGGGATACTTAGGGATACAAATCCAAGAGGCACGAACCCAAATGCTCTCCAGTCATAGCTCATAGCCTGCATCTGCACAGGATATTTGGGCTGCCCCCACTCCTCCTTTGGTTTTGCCTGCAAATGCCACTGCCCTTTCTGCCTCAAACACAAGTGCCACAGCTGGGGAAAACCGAGCCAGTGGGCCATATTCCAAAGGCACTGTGGTCTGGAGAGTATGAATGGTGCCTTCCCCACTTTCAAACCCTACCAAAGAAGCCATCAATGTCACTTTCCAACTCTAAGGAAAAACAGACAATTCAGAAGGAAATGTTGAGCTTTCTCACAAACTCAAAAGGAGGGAAATCTTTGAAATAATTTAAAGTAAGAGAATATTTATTTATTTAGAATCTTATGTTAATACCCTACTCTACAATACGAGCTAAAAACCTACTCTACAATTCCAGCTATAGCCTGACTCATTAATCCTCATCTAAGAAGGTGTATTGGTTTAGGATAAATTAGGGGGACAATCTCTAAAAGGGAGTCCCCTCAAACAAACCTCCACCACCCCTCCCCCCCCAGCTCGGGGTTGGGAAGGAAATTCTTTGGAGGAGAAAAAAGTGGAAAAAAACAATTTTATTGACAAATGAAAAACTCTCCCCACCCCGAGTGGAAGGAAAAGCTCAGGATTACTCAGGAGGAGGGCACAAAGCTTCTTTGGCAGGCTCCGGGTCTTCTCAGATGTCTCGGGTCAGATAATTTCCAGAGCCGGTCCAGTCTTGGCGGGGGGGGGAAGGGAAAAAAGAGGGGGAAAGAAAAAGAAAAACGGAAAGCAGGCAGCAGGAGCAGCGGCAGCAGCAGCCAAAGCAGCAGCAGTGCCAGCAGCAGCAGTGGCAGCAGCAGCAGTGGCAGCCGAAGGAGAGCAGCAGCCAAAGCAGCAGCTCAGCTCGAGCAGCAAAAGCTCCATGAGCAGACATAACAAAAACGCTGCTAGACATAACAAAAACAGTCCACTGATATGGGGTAGAGGCACCGTCAACCCAGAACAGAAGGTAATTGTCTAAATATTTTCATGGTGATCCTCCCATTGTTTTTGCCTCTTTCCGCTTCTTGACAGCAAGAATAAGTGGTGCCAGGCTGGAAGAAGGCTTGGCCCGTGTCACAAATGGATGCTGCACAAAGGAAAAAAACCCAACAATGAACCATTACTTTTCAAGCTAACAGCCTCAAAGGCAGGGCAATATTTTTTAATGAAAAGAGGATTGAGTCTGAGTAGGCCTAAGGAACAACAGTGGGGCAATAGTGGCATAGCTTGCTGTAAGAGCTGCTAAGTGCCCCAGTGCTGGAAATATTTCAGGTCTGAGCATCGTGATCTCTTTCAGGATGTCCTGCTCATGGCAGGGCACTTGGAGCAGATGAGCTTTACAGGTCCCTGCCAGCCCAGCCCAGCCCAGTCGAGGATTCCTGACTGTTTTCCTTTGAACAGCACCAGGAGGGGAGGTGAGGAGGAGGGGGGCTCATCTGATGCCTTGCACTTCAGTGGAGGAGGAGCTCATCCCTGGGACACTGTTCCACCTGCAGCCCCCGGGCATTTTACCTGCAGGAGCTCCTGGGCAGACCAGCGCCACGCCTCGTCTGTCTGCAGGCAGCAGCTCAGGAAGTGACGCAGCAAAGGCGAGAGGAGCTCGGGCTGCCGCAGCTCTGGGATGCCTTCTGTGGCTATCAGGTGTTGAGCCTGGAGAAAAGGAAACACGAGTCTCTCCCCTGCTTCTTTCACTGTGTCTGTAACTGCTCTCCCAGATCCCATTGTTCAAGCTCCACTCTGCAGTGGCAGTTTGTTTCTGCCGTGGCACAGAGGCAGAGATGCCTTTCCTGTACCAACAAAAAACCCAAACCCCAATGCAGCCACAGCTTTTCCAACATCCATCAGATCTGGCCTTGGCAGCTGATTTCATTGACTGACCTTGTGAGTGGAAACTACATCAGCAAAAGCACCTTTGCTTCTCTGAGCATTCCCTTGACCAGCTTGACAGGATATTTGGAGGAGGGACTTTGCTATATTAACTCACTCTACTGTTTCCAAGGATTATGACATGAAAAGCATCTCTGCAGTGCTTGTTGGTCCCTTAAGCGCAGCTGCCATCAAACAAAAGTCATCAAGCTTTTTGCTTGGTTCTTGAAAACAGTGGTAATTGAAAGGAAAGAAAGGAAATCCCTCAGTTATTCCTCAGGTAAGGAAACAAACATTTGGAATCTCATCTTCAACACAGACACGTGAAGATGCATGCACCAATGTCTTGGGATAGAAAAAAGCCTGTTTGGCCACACAGGAAACACCTGCAGGTGTGTTTCTTAGCAGACTGCAAATTTCAGCTTCCCTTACGTGGCCAAAGGAAAATTTTGGTGGTGAAATCAGAAGAAGGAGAAATGCCATCCCTAGGGTAGCCCTCTGCTCATTTGGATACTCAGGTCAATGCATTCATGGTATGCCCATCCTAGAAAGCACCCAGAAACAATGGGGTGGTTTTGGCAGGCTCTGCACATCACCAGGCTTCAGCTTGGTGACATGGAGAAAGTGGCTTGGCTTAGGAAAGAAATATGGTCACTGAGTGTTTCAGCAGCACTGCACAAGAAGCACAAAAGCCTCTGTGACCTTCACCCCCTCATGTCCATGTTCCAGGCAAGTTTCCCTGTGAGAAGAATGGGGGTGCACTTCTTCTCTTCAAACAACTGTTTTAGAAACTTGGCTAGGTTTGGGTTTCTTTCCTTCATTTCAGGAAAGATGACACCAGTTCTAAGATGCTTGTTCCCTGTTAGTAGGGCCATCTCCATAGCCAAAAGAGCTGGAACGACTTCTAAGCCAAAGCAAAATGTTGCCTGAGAATGGAGATTGTTTGTGTGGGGTGAGGCTGGAGTTCCCTCAGTGATGCACCCAAAACTACAGCAGACGCTGATGTGCTGCAGGGACATTTTTAGAAAGGGACCGTGGTGTAGTAGTTCCAGCAGATGGCAATGGGATTTTGTCCAAAGGCAGACAGAAGGTGGGATAGGTGAGAAAGACAGCGGGATCAGAGAGTATTGACACCTTACCAAGCGCGGACTTTTACTCCAGTAAGGGACTTGTCGTTCTGCCATTTCAATGCCCACAATTCCAAAGGACCAGATGTCCACTTTGGGGCCATAGGGTTGACCTTTCACCACTTCAGGCGCCATCCACCAAGGAGTCCCGATCACCGAGCTGCGTCTGCTCCGCTCAGGGGTGAGTAGAGCAGAGAAGCCAAAATCAGCTGGGGAGAAAGCAAAAGACTGTTTTTATTTGAATACTGTGCAGGGAGGAAAGCAAGCAAAAGAATTGCCCAGTAGAAGCTGGAGAATGTGCTGTTGAATCTCCTGGACAACTGTCCCTGCTCTGCTTGCTCAGGACTTTAGCCAAGGAAAGATGGCATTGGCTACTTCAGAAATCCCCCCATTTTTTACACTGCCTCCAGCAGTGGCTTTTGTTCCCCTGAAGCTTTGCACTTGTAGCTCCCTCCCTTGGGAAAGGACACACACAGAGCACAGCCACCCTGGACTGCTTGTTCCTTGTGCTAGGTCTGTGCACGCTGCAACCGTGTGGTCAGCTCACAGCAGGGGTCCCTGCACTGCCACCAGCACCATTTTTGGGGGGCTGGCATCACTCCAAAGCAGCCCCACACCCCACATTTCCCTGGAACGCTGCACCTGACCAAGAATATACTGACCCAGCTTGACAGAGCCATCAGTTCTCAGAAGGATGTTGAGGCTCTTCACATCTCGGTGCATCACATGGTTGGAATGCAGAAAATGCAGTCCTTGCAGACACTGAGAGAGAAAACAGAAAGAGGAGGGCAAAAATCCCTGATGTGATTTCATCACACCAGAAAGGAAACAGCTCTCAAAGATTCCCTCTCCAGGGGAATGGGGAGTAATGGCAGAACACAGTGCCATGGGAGCAAGAGCTTGCTGCTCCTACACTGGCAGAGCAGCACCTTCCTAAAGAAAGGCATGTCAGCTTTGCAAAGAGCAACAGCAACTGCTCTTGTAGACTCTCCTGTGCAAACCAGCCACAATGACTGCTGCTGCAGTGGATGTGCTCAGAAGTAAAGAGCACTTGGCTGCACTGCTGACCTTTCCAGCTGAGCACTGAGAGAAGTGAGTCTCTCTTTGGTCTTTGCTGTTTGTTTCAAATGCTGCCACCACCACCTTTGCTTTTACAGGCAAGGAATGCAGTGCAGACAGGCCAAAGTTGAGGGAGGCAAGATGGAGAAGAGCAAATCCAAGAGACAGAGTGAGAATGCAACAGCAGCAGATAAGAGGACAAGGACAGAGTGCAGTGAGTGCAGGGGCACTGGCAGACAGTTCACTTGAGATGCTCCTGCTTGCCCAGAGCATAGCAGCAACACAGAAACAGAGCCTGGCACATGGAATTGCTTGTGTTCTGAGCCCTTTTCCCAGACAGTCCTGCCCAAGCCCTGGGAAGCACAGGTGGGATCCCTCACCTCCCGGCTGATCACTGCAATGTCAGGTTCACACAGCTCAGCCTCGTCGATGAGATCAAACAGACTGCCTCCATCCATGTACTCCATCACCAGCCAGAGTTCCTCATGCACAAGGTAGCTGAAAGAAGGGAATAAGGCTGTGCAGATGAACAGGCATGGCTACGTTGGTTTTGTGCTTGATTTTTGTTTCCAGGTGCCTTTGTGACAAGGACAGAAATAAAAGGAATTGACATGCCCTCTAGGCTGTGCCTTGTTTGCAGTGTGTGCAGTCTCAAGGAGAATGGCACATCTGTGAACTTACAGGGTATTGACTTCCTATGGTAGGGTTGATCCAGATTTTTGAACCATTTTCCAACCATGTGTTTGAAAGCCAGGGAAGACATATGCAGACAAAAATGCACTCTCTTCCCATCCATTGGAGATGAGTAGAGAAATAAGAATTAACCAATAATTACCAGCTCTCTTTTCTGCCAGTGTCCCAAGTGGGTTTTTAACCTTGCACGCTTTTAGTATGTAAACAAACACATACAAATACATACATTAGTATGTAATCATGGGATAAGACCATGACCACTCACCTGTCTAAATAATTCACAATGAAGGGACTCCTATTCTTCCTCATGACTGTGATTTCAGTAATGGTGTCTAGCTTGCTGCTCAGTCCTTGAAGATTCATTTTCTTGATGGCCACCTGAAATGACATTGAAAATCAGTAACTTTAGAAGTTGGTGGCACGAGACCACACCACACATGGACCGAGTGATTTTGACACAGCCGAGCCAAAGTGCCAAAGTGCCTTGTGCTCAGCCAAAGGAGTAATAAGAAACTGACATCCCAACAGCCCATTTCTCTGCTCCTTTGGGGGCCAGTTTCAGGACATGTGGCCACTGATCTTTTGCCTTGTCCACTTGTTAACAATGGTGTCTCAACTATCACCCACAAAGCTCGGAGCACACTCTCTGTTCCTCTGGCTGTACATCAGAAGAAGGAATCCGTGCCTTGGGACTCTGTGGATACATCTTGGGCTCTAAGCAGGGCTTAGGGCTTTCAGGGATGCCTTGCAGATCTCTCCCTACGTGCAGTTCCCAAGTGCAGCACTGCAGGTGGCTAAGGAACTCCCAGGAACATGCAGATGTATTTGCTGGCAGCCAGAAATGAGCATTCAGGACTCTGAAGCCCCAGAGAGCAGTGAGATGCTCTAAGGCAGCACCTTTGTTGGAGCAATTGAGAGCCAGGGAGAGCGTCCTTCTCTGCAAGGAACCGCTGCCCTCCTTGCCTTCCTTCTGGCAGCTGGGAAGGACAAAGACTGTCCCAAATGCACTTGGCAGGCTGGCCCCAGTCTGTGCTTCTTGTGCCTTGGCAGCACAGCTCTACCCACATCTCCAGCCATAGCTGAGACAAGAGAGGAAAGCCCTGGAGAGCAGCAGAATCTGCAGGGGCTGGTGACATTTACCTCTGCTCCTGTGGCAGTGTCGATGGCTCTACAAACATCTCCAAAACTCCTAGAAACAGAACAGCAGCAAAGAAAGGAGAAGCCATTTAGATCTTGGAGGGAAAGCCATCCCAGACAGGAGATCTCTGCTGTAAATGCCTCAAAGCTGCAGCATGCAGGAGGGGTCTGCCAGAAAGCAGATGATGCATTTTCCTCTCAAGTGCATGGGTACTGGGCCTGTTCCTGAAGCACTGGTCTTTTCTGCATCAGCTCAAAAGGCCATTCATCTTGGATGAATGGATTCTTTCATCTTGGATTTCAGTTTCTAAACTGGGCAGTTTTCAACCTGACCTCCGACTATTTCCTTCAGCAAACTCTTGGGAAGAAATGTTCCTGAGAACTGTTATCTGACTGCTGTGACAGGGGACAGCTTGCTGTTTCTGGCAGTGAAATGGAAGTGTCCTGGACAATGCCTTCTGGCCACATTCCAAATTCTGGCCGGCACTGAGAGATGGGGCAGCCGAACCCCAGTGCCTGAGGATGTTTGCAGTTTGCCTGGCTTCACACTTGAGAGATATTCCAGCAGCAAATCACCTGCCCCATGGCTGTGTAGAAGGAACTGTGCTTGTACTCACCCCCTGCCAAGATGTTCCTGTTCAAAGTATTTCCTCTGGGGATTTTCCTTGGTCACCACTTTCCCTGGGGGAAACAAAATGCAAGATGCTCACTTGAAAGCACAGAATCCCACCAATCCAAGAGATACAAAAGGCAGCCCCACTGCCTGGGGCTCTGACTTCTTTGTGGTCAGCTGCATAACAAAAAGCTGCCAAAGCCCAAGCAGGAGCACTGACAAGCAATGGGAAGAAGGCACAGCCAGACTGAGCCCCTTCCAAGCTGGTGCCCATTCAGGACACAACAGGATTGGCTTTGAAATCAGACACACCCAGGTGCAGATCAATGCCCTTTTTGTCCCAACACCTGCTGGTAGACAGAGAGTCAGCTGGGCTCTGTTCTCAGCCCCACCAGGTCTTGTCTGAGAGCACAGCACTGGCAGCTGTTCTGGGCAAGAAGCAGATTCAATGATTTGTGCTGCAGGATCACCCAGGGCTTGATGTGTGTTCCTAGAGACTGATCTGAGCAGGGCTTGGGCCAATGGGTAGCGTTCTAACAGTGATGGGAATGAGTGGGAATCAGGGATGAAAAAGTGCCATGGATCTGAGGAATATCCAGCAGCGGGGCTGGAGGCTGGCTCCTGAGAAATGCCTACAGTGCACTTTTATCTGATCATGCCACAGCAATGTGTCTCTTGGACACATCTTTATAAGAACAAAACTGGGATATTAAATACAGGTTGTTGTCAAAGCATCTGTTTTTTCATTGGGGGCACAATTAAGACACCTCTTGCTCTCTGTTTCTGCTGTCACCTGATATTCTTTCAAAGGAGTTCTCACTGACAAAAATATAATATTCTCGTTAAAAAAGCTGTAGATGTAGTAGTGGTAGTAAGAACAGTCATAAAATGACACCTGTAAGACACATGGGGCAGAAGAGCACCTTCAGGATGCAAAAAAAAAACCAAAAACCTCTACCCCAAAAAATCCAGAAAAAACACCAAACTAAAAACAAAACCACAACCAAAAGACAAAGTGCCCAAATCAATCACTTTCTGTGAAGTCTTTTTGCTCTCATGATGGGTGAGAAGTCAGGAGTCTAAGGAGAATTTAGGAAGCTAACTATTCTATCCAGTTTGGCCACTAGCACACAGGACTTGCCCAGATCATTTGCTAGGTCACAGCCTTGTGCTGATGCCAGAACAATCCCTGCTTCTGCCTGGAGCAGATTGGGAAGCTCAGGCAAACCCAAGCAAGTCCAAGCTGCCCTCAGAGGCAGCAGGAACAGCCAGAGCACTCTCTTGCTGCCTTGGAGCCCAGCATTTCCTGTGGGGACTCTTAAATGTCCCCATGACACCAAACTGAGGAGGATCATTGGGTGCAGCTCTGCTGACTCGTGCACACCATGCACTGTCCCTCAGAGAAGAAAGACACCAGACGTACTCAGGAGCTCCAGGCACTTGTCCTCCATCTGTTGTTGCTGAGCAGCAGCTCTGTCAGGGCTGGAGATGAACAAACTGCCCGGGCTCCACTTCCCACGCTGGGCAGCAAAGGCTCCTTTAGGTGACACTGCTGCTGCTGCTGCTGCTGGTTCAATAGAAGAGCCTGTGTAGAGCTGAGACAAGAAAGGAGTTTGTGTCAGAAAAGTGGCTGCAGAGATGAGCCCCAGATCCCATTGCAAATGCAAGCCCTTAGGGAGATGCTGTCAGCCACATGCAGGGCTCTGCCATAGGTTTTTCCTGATGTCCACTTCTCAAACTGGATGGGTCAAACCCAAAGGCTGGTTTTACTCCAGTTCATGGCCAGATTCATTTCCCACTTTCTCCAAAATGCATTTTCATGGATTTTCTGAAGGGTGGCTGCCAAAATGACCATTCCACTTTCTCCCAAGGACTCTCTTCCCCCTCCCAGGGCTGCAGACACACTTGCAGGTGCTTGTTCAGATGTTCTACCTCCTCCCACGGAGTCCTCTTTTCCTCCAGCATCTTCAGAACGGGCTCAACTGGCAGCACTTCTGCTTGGGACAGTTCCTGTGCCTCACAGGAATCTTGGGGCTCCTCGTTGCCAGTCCCTTGCTGGAAATCTTTGCAGGCTGCCAGGCCAGATGTCCACACGCCCACCTCAAGTCAAAGAGAGCAAAGCAGTCAGAGAGTACAGCTTGTCCCTGTCAGCCCAGAGTCACAAACTGTGAGGAAATGGAGAGCACCACTTTGGTGACTGCAGTGGCTATTGCTCTTTCACTCACTTGTTTCTCTAGAGCCTCTGGCTTCTCAAGGAGGAGAAGAATTTTCTCTTGTCTTTCTCTTTGAATTTTCATTTCTTCCTCCAGCCTCTCGTACATTGCCTTGATCCTAGCCTCAGTTTTCTGCAGCTCTGTCTGCAGCTTCTCGCCAAGGTTCTTCTCCATTGCCTTGATCCCAGCCTGAATTTTCTGCAGCTCTGCCTGCAGCTTCTCACCCAAGTTCTGTATAGAAAGAGAGGGAGAAACTCGGATGAGTGAAGTGGCTGCCACTCTTCCACTCACCTGCTCCTGTTGATCGGGCCTCTGTTGATGTAGATTCTGGTGATCTTGAGTTCTTCTGAAGTCACTGGTGTTCGTCTTCTTCCCTTCCATGATGTTCTGTAGACACAAATACAGAGCAAGTGACTGGGAGCTGCCATCAGGCTCAGCTTTTCCTCTTTCAGCCTCCAAATCACATTCATTCAGCCACTTCTTTCTGCTTCTCCTCCCACCTCTGCTTCCACTGCAACTCTGCCTGCAGAGGCAAAAGAACAACCTGGCAACAAAGGCACCAAAATCCCTGACTTCAAGCAGCAACTCCACGTCCCCAGGGTGTCTCTCAAATGCTCCCAGGTAAGCACACCCAAGAAGCTAGCGGGGACAAACCAGCCCAAAGAGCTGGTGTTGTCAGATCAGTATCTTTGGTGCCTGGAGCTGCTTGGCAAGTCTGTGCAGGGGGTCAGGTGTCTCCAGATCACAGTGTCCCCTCCATATCCAACAAGGCTGAGTGCAGGGTCTTTGACAGGCTCCCTCCTCTGCAGACAGGGAGCCTTCCTGCTTCAGGCTGGCCCCTCTCAGAATCCCAGCCAGCTGGGGCCTGAACATGACAGGTCAAAGCCCATTGTCCAGGTGTCACTGGCTGAGGGGAATGGCTGGGTCCTGGCAGGACTGCAGCACTCAGCATCCTCAGCCACCAACAGCAAGAGCTGGCTGCTCAGAAACTTGCAGCTCTGCCTTGCCCTAAGGACAGCACCCTCCAGAAGTGGCACTTACTGTTCTGGAAAGTTCTGGCTGTGGTGTGACCACAGCTGGAGGATTGTGGTCATTTGGCTCCTCTTGGGCCTCTTCTGCAGGAGCAGAGGGAGCCAGAGGAGAGTCTGCTCTTGGTTCTGTGCTCTGTGGACAGACAGGAGCGTGAGGCACAGGCCGTTGCCTATCATTTATAACCTTATTTCTATTCAGCTCTACAGCCAGCTCTACTAAGCACAAATAATCAGCTTTGACAGCAATGGGATTCTGAGTCACTCAGAGTCAATTCAAATGGGCTGATTCAAGTGTACTGCCAATTGCTCTGAAGTAGATATTCCCCCTGGCTACTATGAGGAAACAACGTTCTCTCTGCAGAACTGGGCTTTTAGTTCTTTTCAAGCTCTGAAATGGGAAATTAGGAAATAGCCAATGATGCCTTTGCTCTTGCTGCTGCAGACATGGAAATGGATTTTCTTTCAGCCTACTCAGCTGGCCCTCTACACTCTACTGCCACAGCCCAAGCTCACGGCTTGCTCCACAATTCTTAAACAGCAGGAACATCAAATGTTCCTTTCTCACTCACCTCAGGATCGGCACCTCTGAACACACGGCTCAGATGACCTGCAGTGGGCAAGGGAAAATGAACCAGACTCTTGGAGAAAACTGCAGAGAAGCCGAGCATTTTTGGAAGATGTCCCAAGAAGTTCTCCCAGTCTATATTTTCCAAGTTGTCCTGCTTGCCCCAGCAAAGGGAGGAAATGACAGACTCTGCTGCCACAGACTCTCCCATGGAGGGAACGCAACCCCTGCAGGTTCCCTTGCAAATGCTGCCCGCAGAGCCCTGGCTACAGACACCCCCTTTTGAGCTGAACCTGTTGCCAGGAGCTTTACCCAAGTGCCATCCAAATGGTCTTCCTGTTTCTAAAGCAACTCAGTCACTAAGAAAGAGCAGGAAGACATACAAAAGCCAGGTTTGGTTCCAGCCAGGGAAAAGCTCTACTTACGTGCCAGGTGAGTCAAAAAATAACCAGAGTAGGCAACGCCGTAAACAGAGCAAACTGCAGCAGCGAGTGGCCCAATCATTGTGGCACTGCTGTGCAAGTTTGCAGACTGCCCTAACACTATCTTCTAACACTATCTTCTAACGCTATGCTCTAACTCTAAGCTCTAACACTATACTCTAACACTAGGCTTTAACACTACGTTCTAACACTATAACACGTGGCTCTAACACTATAACACTACACTCTAACTCTACACTCTAACACTACGCTCTAAGAAAAAACAAGGATCCTGTCAGTGTGCAGCTGCCCACTGACAAAAGCCTCAAGCAGGAGGGTGAGCTCCTGCTCTGAGCAAACCCGAGAGCTGCTCTGCCACCACTGAGGCCGGGCGTGCACCAAGGCAACCTTGTGATGTCAGCACGAGGACGTGGCAACCGTGCCCTGACATCACAAAGGAAACGTTCTGCCCTGCTCTGTGAATTCATGCAGATGGACAGATTGATGTTTGTGTAGGCCTAGGCTACATTTTGACCTCTTTCCCCCCCTCGGCTGCCTTTTTCACCTCTTGTTTTTCCCCCTGTGCCCCTGTGTCCCCCGTGCCTGTGCTGGGTCCGAGCTGGCGGCCAGGCCGGGAGGAGCAGTAGGACATCTAGAAATACACACATCACAAACCTATCTCTAAATATACAAATATCAATGTACCAATATAAGTTATCATATGAAATATGAATTCTATAGTTACATCTGTATATTGTATGGTTAGGTATTTTCAAAGATTGAAATATGCCTTGAGCTGTATGGTTTGAGAATTCTATTTCTTTAGTACATGGTCTGGGATTCTTTAGAGAGGGATGCAGATATTTTTGTATTTGTATATGGGTTGTAAGGTTGTAGTAATATGTAACGAATGAAATTGTTAAACTTCAATTCATATTTGTGTGTAGTGAGTGGTTGTAGAGCATTCCAAGAAATTAATTTTTTAACAAGTTTATATTTGAATATATTTACATAGCAAAATTGTAACAATAAACTAGTTTTATAAGCTTTAATTGATATTTGTATATTTCTTTACTGGCAGTGCTGGTGTAACAATTTAAAATAAATTTCATTTTTAAACCTAAGTAGATTTGTGTGTATTTGTACATTAGTTTGGCAGATGTAACAATCTGTAATCAATTCAATGTTGCCACCACAAGAGGTGTAGATTTGTGCTCTCGGGAGCAATGGGCAGATGTAAATGTGATGATGGGGGAGGATTTTGTCCATGGGATTCTCCATCCATGCCCAGCACATCATCCACTTGCACTCCGGCTGGGCAAGGAAAGCGCAGATTTGGGATGGCAGCAGAGCCACCCGTTGGCTGAGAACTCGCTGCCAAGGCCTGCTGAGAAAACTCCGGGACTCCACGGAGCGCACAGCTCCAAGCAGAGCCCCCCAGGGAGGACAAATCCACCCCCCATGCCACGGGCAGCTCTTTAGGAAGCACTCCAAGTGTCCCTCTGAAGGTCATCCTGGATCCCAGAAGCCACCAGGGATCCTGAGCCAGCTCCACTGCCTTTGGCAGCACTTGGGCAAAGGAGCTGCAGCAAGGGGGAGGCAACAAGGACTGCAACTGCTGCAGGCCGGGGATGCAGGAAGGGCCATGGACACTTGTGCTGAGACACTCCAGAACCCAGAGGGATGGTGGAGATCTGGGAAGCATCAAGTTCTCACAGCCACTCCAAGGATGGAAGCCCTTGGTGTGAAGTTCCCTGGAGGAACTCCCAGGGCAGTTTCTGACAGGATCAGCAGCAGCAGAAGCCAGCAGGATCTGCTCCTTTCCCTGGCTCTGTGTGCAGCTCCCAGGCTGTGATGGCCCCTGCTCCCACAGAGCCCTTGCCCATGGAGGCTGCAGGGTAAAAGCAATCCCATTGCCAAGAGAGGCTTGGCAGCTGAAATCCACTGCCCTTGTGTTTTGGGCTTGAATGGCTCTCATGCCAAAGCACAGCAGGTAACCAGGGCTTTGGGAGGCAGAGCCTTTTGAGGGAAAGAGAGATCAGGCACTCACAGGCTTGAAACGCCTTCAGCTCTCTGCCTTTGTAGAATGAGAATGAAGCAAGCTGGGCAGAGAGAAGCACAAGCAATCCTTGGAAAAAACATGGTGTCTAACAAGTGCTGTGGGAGAAGAAAAATAGGGAACAACCTTGCCTTGTTTTCCATAGCCTGCATCTCCTGCAGAAGAGACAATGGGATGGACAGGAGGGGAGGGATAACTGTGATAACCCAGTCTGCCTGGCTGTGTACTGACAGACTCTGTAGCAGTCAGCATTGTAGGAAATGTCAGATTGTTATTGAGCATCATGACACGCTGCTGCTTCATTGCAAAATTGCCTCAGCCTGGACAAAATCAGCTGAATTTATTGTCAGTTGAAGTAGATGTGGTGAGAAACAGTGACACAGATTAAAACAGGTTTTCTAACCTCGTCACCCAGAGGGAATTTTGCGTTGCGTTTTCTTCATTGTATGCACAAACTTTTTGAGTTGTTCTGTATCCTCCAGGGAGGTATCCACTAGTGACCAAAAAATAAAAGGGGGGTCATGGCATTCCTTCTCTTTTAACACATATTTGCACTAAGCTGTGGCTCAAACTCAGTAAGGCAAAGGAGAGATTTTCTTTAGTCATGCAGTTTGGAATAAATGGTGCAGGAACAGCCACAATCCAAGCTGTAAGAACAGCCTGTTCTTGGTCCTGACAGGACATGGTGTACAAGAAAGCACCACAATCCCAAAGATTCACCTCTTAGGTAAAAGCAGAATGGTTCCTGGTGTAAAACCAGCAGGTGATGGAAATAATAAATGTCCCTGGGCTGGGGCAGAAGCCTGGGAGTCCAAGGCTTGGCAAAAGAGAGCTGGCAAAGGCAGCCCAAGGTGCAGGCAGGCATTTGGCTGGAGGCAAGAGGGAGCTGGTGCTGCCAGCACGGGAAGGGATTGCAGGCAGAGGAGCTGGCTGGTGGCAGGGAGTTTCCACTCACTCCCAGTTGCTCCCAGTAACTTCCAACATGATTCCCTGCTCAGAGCCACTCCAGTTGTCACACACAACACGAAGAAATGACACCCACACGCTGAGATGTCCAGGGCAGAAAAGAGGCAGTTTATTTGCAAACTTCAACATTTCTAGAATTCCAGCAGTGACTGTGGGTTGGAGGAAGAAAATCTCCCTCTTCAGCCACACTGGGTAACCCAACAGCCCACCAACACCTGAGCAGGCCATGCAGGCTGCCAGCGTGCTGGCTGGCATCAGGCGGGGGGGTCGCTGCCACAGCCGTGGCTCCTGACAGGCACTGAGCCCCATCTTCTCCCCGACCGCTCACCTGAGCAGGGGGAGTTTTTCTTCATAAATTCCAGTAGCATGCAGCTGCTTCACATCGCCGGCCTTTCTGCCGTGCCTCTTCCCCCCCTGCCGTCTCCTCGGCGAGGCTTCCTGCCGGGGCAGCAGGGATGTTTTCAGTCGGCTTTTCTGCTCTTCCTCAATTCCTCTTTCCACTCTCCTGCAGCATTCAAGGAATCCAAGGGTCTGGTCCCTATCTCGGGGGCCATTTGCAGAAGAATCAAGAATGGGCCATCACTCCATGATCAATATGATCAAAGTGAGCCATTTATTGCAATGTGACAGTGCCTTTTATACAGTTTTCAGCCTTAATCACGCGTTACGTGCTGCTTTGCAATTGGATATACCCTAAAAGCACACGTCAGCCTTTTAGCCCGGACTGGTTGACGGCTTTTGCACATACAGCAGGTTTATGCAGTCCTTCATTTGGCTTCTATCCAATTCTCACATTCTGAAGCTGTTAGAGTCCTTTGTTCTTCTTGGGACGTGACTTCTGTCATCTTTTGTTCCTTCTTGTATGTGGCTGCTCTGCCCTTGAATGGTTACAGGCCTTATTTATCCAGAGAAGCTGGATTGCTCACATGTCCCCATTTCTGGAGGAACCCATCCTTCACACCTCCCCACCGCCCCCCATAAACAGGAGTGGGGCAAACTGGGAAGCTTTATTGGGAACACTGGGAGCAGCCGGGCGGGGACAGAGTGCCAGTGGGGCTGGGGGACACACGATCCCCCAAAATCAGCGTGGGGAAAGAGCGGGGGGTCCCGGCTGGGCCTGAGGCCACAGGAAGGGGCTGTGGCTGCTGCTGGCTCAGGAGCTCTGTGGGCAGAGAAAAGGGGGTGACACCGGGCTGGAGGGCCCCGGAGGAAGAACACATGGTCAGGGGAGGGGGGACATGACCCCCGGGACCCCCCGTCACCTTCCTGCACAGGTAGAAGCCGAGCCCCAGCACCAGGAAGATGAAGCCCAGCACGAAGCCCCCGATCCCCATCAGCATCTTGCTGTGGGCAACGTCCAGCGGCATCTCTGGGGGGTCCGCAGGGGTCAGAACCCCCCAAAACCTCTCACAGACTCCCCAAGCCCCTCCAAGCTCCCTCTCAGTCTCCCCCAGCCCACCCAGGACTCCCTGAAATCTCCTCCCAATCCCTTCCCGGCCTCTCCAGGACCCACCAAAGCCCCTCCTGTCCCTCTCAGGATCCCACAACCCCCTCCCAGTTGCCCCCCAGCGCTCCAGGACCCCCAAACCCTCTCCCAGTCCCTTCCCAGCACAACCAACCTCATCCCAGGTCCCGCTTTCCCATCCTCCATCTCCTCCCAGCCCCTCCAGGCTCACTCCAATCCCTCCCAGTTACTCCCAGCACACCCCAATCCTCTTCCCAGTCCCCCCAGTGCCTCTCCCGTGCCCCAGTGCCGGCTCAGGGGCTGCTCCAGGCTGACGTGCCCCACCTGGAGCTGGAGGTGACCCCGTGTTCGGGGGGTTTCCAGCAGCATCAGGACTGGTGGGTCCAGTCCCCGCTGGGGACCACGGCGGTGGCCACCACGTGCCCTGAGAGCTCCTGCTGGCCCTGGAACCACCTCAGCTGGATCTGGACAGGGCAGAAATCCATCCCGGAGCAGAGCAGGCAGCCGGGGCCGGGCTGGGAGCTCAAGGGCAGCAGCGAGATGGAAACGCTGGGGGGTACTGGGAGAGAGCGGGTCCACACTGGGATCAGCTGGGGGGAACTGGGAGAGACAGGAGAGAGGTGGTGTGGCATTCAGAGGTCTGCTGGTGGGTTTTTAATAAGTTTTGATAAGTTGTTAAGTTATTGTTAGGTTATTATCCCAATGGTTTGTTCCTGTTACCCCTCCCTGGATGGGTTTGTTCTACCTCAAGGTGTCCCCTCCCTGGCCAGGCTGTCCTTCACCCCCAAACACACCGGCTGCTTTCTTCACCTGATGTCAATCCTCCCAAGCCGCTGCCCTCATTTCCAGAGGTTTCTCTGTCAATCCTAAGCTCTGCCTGGGTTTTCCCCTTTTCCACGCCACCCCGTTGGTGCAGGTGACCCTTTCCTCGACCCTCGCCTTCCCGAGTGGCTGTCAGACCGTGGGAAACCCCTCACTGCCCTCCCCGTTGTGTCCCCGATGGGTTGGAAAATGCGACCTCCCCTTGACCCTCCCCCAGCTAAAAGAGAATGGAAAGGCAGGCATTTTCGGGTTTTGGCCAGGGCGCCCCTTGGGGAGTGAATCTGTGGGGAGCGCATGGAAAATCCCTCTCTGTGTCCTCGTGTTAGAGATACAAACAGGAACTTAAAACTTTTTAATAGTTGTGTCTGTGTACTAGCTGTGTGTTTCGATTTCTGTTTGTAACTGTGTGTGTTCTAACCAGTTCTAAGTTGTTATGGGCACTTGCTGTTGTGATGTTGTTAAAGTATCTGTTAGATATTGGTGCAGTGTTTAATTACCAATGTTTGTAAGTTTTGTGCGGCTGCCTCCCCAGATTCAGTTAAAGGGACAACACAAGGAAAAAGGGGAATCTTTTACCCTTCTGCAAATAAATCAAAAACTGAGACCACCACCCAGTGCCTGCATTGGAGAACACGACCATCCAATCAGAACAAGGCGGGAAGAAATGATTGGTGTAGAACGCACGCCGTTAAGAGCCAATGAGAGCCCGAAGAATGCACCAATCAGGGAAAGGATCCAAAATGGACCAATCCCTGAGGGGACTGAGACTTTAAAAGAGACTGACCACGCTCAGGGAGGGGCTTCGCTCTCAGGAACTGGACTGTGCTGAGGCGTGGCTCGTGCGCACGTTTTGGTTTCTCTGACTTGCTGTGAGGGGCTGGGACTAGTCCAGCCTCCTGTTCCTGTAGCCGTTTTTATACCAAGAAACACTTGGCCTTCCCTTTTTAACATCTTTGGATCTACGGCCTCGTCATTAAATTGGCAACATTGTAACCCTCAGCTCTGATCCCAGAGGCAGCACAGCGAGAGCCCTGGAGAGCCGGCGGTTCTGCTCAGCACCGCGCTCCGAGCTCAGGAGCAGCGAGCACGGAGGCGGCCGCTGCAGGCGCCAGGGGCCGGGGAGTGCGAGCCGGGCAGGCAGATCCGGCCCGGAGCGTCAGCTGTGCCCGACGTGAGGGCTTTGGGAGAGCCCCGCGGTCCGGGCTCTTTGTTCCAGCTTCTTGGCACCTCCGGGAATTGGGAGCTTGTGGCAGCCAGAGCTCCAGTTCGAGCCGTCGCGTTTTGGTCAGCGGAGCTGGCCGGAGAGGAAAAGGCAGCTTCCGAGCAGCGGGAGGTGTTTTCCAGGATCGGGGAGCTGCTTGTGGGTTTTCTTTGCTTCCGAGGCAGCAGGAGCTGGTGAGCAGGCGCTGCCCGGCAGGCGGGCTCAGGCGGTTCGGGTCGGAGGAGGCGCCGGCGGCCGCGGGACTCGTTCCGGGCCGTGCCGGCCTCGGCGAGTGCGGGCGGGGCTCGGCGTGAGCTGCTGACCCGGCGGGCGGGCTCGGGCGGGGCAAGGCTGTCATCCTCTGACAGCTGCTGAGCTTTCTGCAAAACTATTCGATTCTGCAGCGCCCCAAACAAAGTCATTCACGATAATGTCGATCCCTGCACGTGGAATCCCCATTTCCCAGCTGTTCCTTGCTGCTGGTCCTTGTGCTCCCCGTGCCCTCCCCAGCCCGTATTCCAGAGGCGGTGCCTGTCCTGCCGCAGTGTCCAAAGGCGGCTCCCCCGGCGGGCAGGGCCGGCAGCTCCACGGGGCCGGGCAGCGGCCGGGGCGTCCCGCAGCCTCCTGGGGGCCGGGGGCCACTGCCGGCCCTGCCCGGGGGGTGCTGGGCTCAGGCAGCGCCCGGCGCTGAGCCCCGGCTGCCCCACAGCCCCGGCCCGGCCCCGCAGCTCCCCACAGGCCCCCAGCCCGTGCTCCCGGTGCCGCAGCTCTGCGCCCGCTCCTGCCGCTGCCAGCACAGAGAAACCCCCTGAAATCCTGACCTCCTTGTTTTCCTCTCCTGGAAACCAGGGATACAAGGGATCTGCATCAGCTGGCAAATTTTGACCATTACAACCTGCTGAACAACGTTTACATCAGTGATTTTTGTCCTTCTCTTTCTGTTTTCTCTCTCAGTGCCTGCAAGGACTGCATTTTCTCCACTCCAACCATGTGATGCACCGAGATGTGAAGAGCCTCAACATCCTCCTCAGAACCGATGGCTCTGTCAAGCTGGGTCAGTATATTCTTGGTCAGGTGCAGCGTTCCAGGGACACGTGGGGTGTGGGGCTGCTTTGGAGTGACTGCCAGCCCCCCAAAAATGGTGCTGGTGGCAGTGCAGGGACCCCTGCTGTGAGCTGACCACACGGTTGCAGCGTGCACAGACCTAGCACAAGGAACAAGCAGTCCAGAGTGGCTGTGCTCTGTGTGTGTCCCTTCCCAAGGGAGGGAGCTACAAGTGCAAAGCTTCAGGAAAACAGAAGCCACTGCTGGAGGCAGTGTCAAAAATGTGGGGATTTCTGAAGTAGCCAATGCCATCTTTCCTTGCTAAAGTCCTGAGCAAACAGAGCAGGGACAGTTGTCCAGGAGATTCAACAGCACATTCTCTAACTTCTCCTGGGCAATTCTTTTGTTTGCTTTCCTCCCTGCACAGTATTCAAATAAAAACAGTTCTTTGCTTTCTCCCCAGCTGATTTTAGCTTCTCTGCTCTACTCACCCCTGAGCGGAGCAGACGCAGCTCGGTGATCGGGACTCCTTGGTGGATGGCGCCTGAAGTGGTCAAAGGTCAACCCTATGGCCCCAAAGTGGACATCTGGTCCTTTGGAATTGTGGCCATTGAAATGGCAGAACGACAAGTCCCTTACTGGAGTGAAAGTCCTCGCACGGTAAGGTGTCAATACTCTCTGATCCCGCTGTCTTTCTCACCTATCCCACCTTCTGTCTGTCCTTGGACAAAATCCCCCCAAAATTGCCATCTGCTGGAACTACTTCCACCACGGTCCCTTTCTAAAAATGTCCCTGCAGCATATCAGCATCTGCTGTAGTTTTGGGTGCATCACTGGAGGAACTCCAGCCTCACCCCACGAAACAATCTCCACTCTCAGGCAACATTTTGCTTTGGCTTAGAAGTCGTTCCAGCTCTTTTGGCTGTGGAGATGGCCCTACTAACAGGGAACAAGCATCTTAGGACTGGTGTCATCTTTCCTGGAATGAAGGAAAGAAACCCAAACCTAGCAAAGTTTCTAAAACAGTTGTTTGAAGAGAAGAAGTGCACCCCCATTCTTCTCACAGGGAAACTTGCCTAGAACACGGACATGAGGGGGTGAAGGTCACAGAGGCTCTTGTGCTTCTTATGCAGTGCTGCTGAAACACTCCGTGACCATATTTCTTTCCTAAGCCAAGCCACTTTCTCCATGTCTCCAAGCTGAAGCCTGGTGATGTGCAGAGCCTGCCAAAACCACCCCTTTGTTTCTGGGCACTTTCTAGGATGGGCATACCATGAATGCATTGACCTGAGTGTCCAAATGAGCAGAGGGCTACCATAGGGATGGCATTTCTCCTTCTTCTCATTTCACCACCAAAATTTTCCTTTTGCCACATAAGGGAAGCTGAAATTTGCAGTCTGCTCAGAAACAGAGCTGCAGGTGTTTCCTGTGTGGCCAAACAGGCTTTTTTATCCCAAGACATTGGTGCATGCATCTTCACGTGTCTGTGTTGAAGATGAGATTCCAAATGTTTGTTTCCTTACCTGAGGAATAACTGAGGGATTTCCTTTCTTTCCTTTCAATTACCATTCTTTTCAAGAACCAAGCAAAAAGCTTGATGACTTTTGTTTGATGGCAGCTGTGCTTAAGGGACCAACAAGCACTGCAGAGATGCTTTTCATGTCACAATCCTTGGAAACAGTAGAGTGAGGTAGTATAGCAAAGTCCCTCCTCCAAATAGCCTGTCAAGCTGGTCAAGGGAATGCTCAGAGAAGCAAAGGTGCTTTTGCTGATGTAGTTTCCACTCACAAGGTCAGTCAATGAAATCAGCTGCCAAGGCCAGATCTGTTGGATGTTGGAAAAGCTGTGGCTGCATTGGGGTTTGGGTTTTTTGTTGGTACAGGAAAGGCATCTCTGCCTCTCTGCCACAGCAGAAACAAACTGCCACTGCAGAGTGGAGCTTAAACAATGGGATCTGGGAGAGCAGTTACAGACACAGTGAAAGAAGCAGGTGAGAGACTCGTGTTTCCTTTTTCTCCAGGCTCAACGCCTGATAGCCACCAAAGGGACCCCACAGCTGCGGAAGCCCGAGCTCCTCTCGCCTTTGCTGTGTCACTTCCTGAGCTGCTGCCTGCAGACAGATGAGGCGCAGCGCTGGTCTGCCCAGGAGCTCCTGCAGGTAAAATGCCCGGGGGCTGCAGGTGGAACAGTGTCCCAGGGATGAGCTCCTCCTCCACTGAAGTGCAAGGCATCAGATGAGCCCCCTCCTCCTCACCTCCCCTCCTGGTGCTGTTCACATGGAAACAGTCAGGAATCCTAGACTGGGCTGGGCTGGCAGGGACCTGGAAAGCTCATCTGCTCCAAGTGCCCTGCCATGAGCATCTTGAAAGAGATCAGACCTGCAATATTTCCAGGGCTGGGGCACTTACCAGCTCTTGCAGCAAGCTGTGCCACTGTTGCCCCACTGTTGCTCCTTAGACCTACTCTGACTCAATCCCCTTTTCATTTAAAAAATATTACCCTGTCTTTGAGGATCTTAGCTTGGAAAATAATGATTCATTGTTCGTTTGTTTTTTTTTTTTTTCCTTTGTGCAGCATCCATTTCTATCAGAGGCCATGCCCGCATCAGCCTGGCACCACTCATCCTGGCAGTGAAAGAGCAGAAGAAGAGAAGAATGGGGCCATCATACTCAATTTATTTCTCCATGACCAGTCCAGAGGAGAATTATAAAGTAGTATTATAGCTAATATTGTAGATTAGTTTTGTAGCTAGATTTATAGAGTAGGATTGTAGCTTAGGATTTTAAATAAATAAAGATTTTGAGACTTTAAATTATTTCAAAGATTTCCCTTGCTAGGATTGCTAGGATTATAGAGTAGGATTATAGCTAGCATTTTAGAGTAGGATTGTAGCTAGTATTGTAGAGAAGGATTGTAGTGTAGGACTGTACCATGGGATAATAAAGAAATAAAGATTTTGAAACTTTGAAATTTCAAAGATTTCCCTCTTTCTGAATTTGTAAGAAATCTCAACATTTCCTTCGGAATTGTCTGTTTGTTCTTAGAGTTGGAAAGTGACATTGATGGCTTCTTTGGTAGGGTTTGAAAGTGGGGAAGGCTCTTCTTCGTTCATCCTCTCCAGACCACAGTGCCTTTGGAATATGGCCCACTGGCTGGGTTTTCCCCAGCTGTGGCACTTGTGTTGGAGGCAGAAAGGGCAGTGGCATTTGCAGGCAGAACCTGCAAAGGAGGAGTGGGGTGGCCCAAATATCCTGTGCAGATGCAGGCCTTGAGCTATGACTGGAGAGGATTTGGGTTCCTGCCCCTTGGATTTGTATCCCTAAGTGCAATCTCTGTGGCTGGAGGAGAGCTTTGCCCAAGTGAGGAAGCAGAGAGTTCAGGGAGGCTGCAGGGAAAGGTGCAGAGCTGATACAGAGATGTCAGTGAGGGCCAGGTGAGAGCAGGCCCTGCCTTGCCCAGGCCGGAGCCCCAGCAGAGCCCTGGCAGAGCCGGGAGCAGCCTGAGCCTGGGCAGAGGAGGCTGCCATGAGGCCCTTGGAGCTGCAAGAAGCAGCAGCCCAGCCCTGGGTGCCTCTTGGTAGCCCCGGGTGAATCCTCGGCTCTCAGAGCCCAGCTGGCAGCTGCCGCTGCCGAGGGGAAGCGCAGCCGTGCTGGGCACAGCACAGCCTGGTGGCGTTGGCCCTGTGGAGTCTGCACAGCAGGAGAGAAAGGCAAAGGACAGCCGAGGGCTGGAGGCCTGGCTGAGCATTCCTGCTCTCGTGCCGGCTGCCCTGGAACTGCTGGCAAAGGTGAGCAGTGTGTGCAGCACTCCGGGCACAGCGGGAGGGAGCCGGGCTGCTCCGCAGGCTCCAGCACAGGGCAGCGTCCTTCAGGCATGGCGCTTCTGCCAGGGGAACCGAGGGCAGCCTCAGGCAGGGACAGCTTGTCAGCTCACATCTGCAGCAGCTCCTTCTTCAACTCTCTAACATCTCCTGTGTTCAGGGCCACACTCACATACCCAGTAGTTCCGTGGTCTGGATTTGCCATTGGAACTTCTCTGAGTGGGTAGAATTGACTTTCCCCTTCTGCTTCCCTGTCTCCTTTGTCACTGTTTTCTCCCCGTTTCTCTTTACTTCTAGTTCTGTGTGCTACCAGCTCCTCCTGAACAGGGGGTGCATTTGCATTTGCAGGAGGATTTTCGGGGACTTGGGGCTGAACAGGCTGATCAGGCTGCCTGTAAGGAGGTCGGAGGTGATTTAGGGGATCCCATGGGTTTTGTCTGCTTCTTTCAGTGTTTTGCCCTCTAGTTTGTAAAGGTTACAGAGGATAACCTTTGCTTTCCTGTCTGCGAGTAATAAATTCATCCTTCCCCTGGGGAAGCCACAAGGCAGCATAATCACTCTCTTCCTGATTAAAAGGTTCCTTTGAATTTACATACAAATTGAAAGCCTGACAAATCCAATCTTCAAAGGATCCGAACTTTCGCCAATAGAAGTTATCTTTCCGGATCATTTCCTTTGTCCATTCAAACATACAATAATTAATCATTTTCTGCTTGCTTTTTCCTCTCCGGGATTCCCGATGCATCCCAAAATCGTAACATCATCCCCACTGGACTGTGCTGAGGAATGCTCCCCTTCTGGGAACCCCCCTCATGGTTCCCAGGTATTCCGGGCTCTTGCAAACTTCCCTCATCATTTCCCTTGGACCACGGCAGGGTGAAGAAGGAGGGTTGGATAATTCCTGAAGTACAAGTCTCCTTCTGCTTCTGGGATAATTCCCTGTATGCTTGCTGTCTGCAAATCCAATATATTCCATCAGGGGCTTTCCATTTGTTATCTGTTTGATCTGGTTGTTCCCAATAGGATTTTAGGTTGTTTATGGATTGGTAGGGGTGAGCTCCAGGACTTTTATGCCAGCACAAATCAGTTTGATGATTCCACTCACAATTCATTTCTTTTGTTATTCCCCAATATCCTGTAGGAATTTTGGGTTATCAGGTCTTAGTATTATTATCTGAATGTACAACTAGATTAGATTTACAGAGGACATACCCCACCTCTTTGGTGTAGTTCTTTCCTTTTCGAGTTATACAAACTGCTCCAATTACTTGGTGACTTCAAATCCACTCTCCAGGCTGTTTCCTCAGAAATTTGGGTATAATTCCATTTTAAAAAGTGTTCTGGAACTAAACCTTTGCCCCACCATGGCCATTTTTCAGCCATTTGATTTCCCCCACAAATCCAACATCTTGATAAACTTAACTCAGTTGCGATTTTTTGCATTAAGTCCATAAAAAGCTTTTTACCTGAGGTTGGCAAATCCCAGTTGCTATCTTGCTGCCTTAATTGGTTAGACAACACTCTTGCATTTTTCTCTTTATTCATACTCTTGCTCTTTTTGTTCTGAATCTCCCCACTCTTCTCTTTTTGGGAAACAAAGGAATTCTTCCTTTGTGGGGCAGTCTGGGTTGGAAGGCTTCCATTGGCCTAATGCTGGATTAACTCCCACCCAACAGGCTTGTCCATTTCTATGGCAAATTTCTAAGCTTGTATGGTTATAACATTTGGCATCAGCAGAGTGATGCACTGCAAAAACAGTTATCAGATTGTGGCCGTCCCATATAAGTGGGTAACATTGATTCCAGGGGTTGCTAGATGCAGAGGGTATCATGATCCATGTTAGGAGCATGTATCTCAGGAGCCTTGACTCTCCACCTCTCTCCAGGCCCCTTGGGTTGCAGCCAAGGGCTGAGATAGTTGTCTTCTCAGTAGCAGAGCCTGTACCCTGGAACTTCTTTGCTGATACCATTTCTGTTAAGCCAATCTCTGCTCTTGCTCCTTGGATACCATGATTATGTCACAGGATACTTACAGTTTTTAGGCACTGTTTTTCTCTCTTTTCCTATTTTCTCTCTTACCAAGGGCGCGAGGAGCCTTGGGGATGTGCCAACTACGGGAATGTTTCTTCAAAACTCCAAAATATACATGTTATAAACAAGGTGTGCACACTAACAACTACAATAAAACAAAGCAAATTTTACCTCTCATTCCATTGTCGCTGCCACCAATGAACACAATCTTGATGCTCATTTGTAGCTATCGGTGGTCTATTATGGATTTGGTGGGTGACAACTTGGATTTCTGCAATAACAGGTGTTCTTCCAGCACGATTGCGCCGCTCTGACCAGCTCAAGAGATGATGAATACGCTTCTCTCAATGGTGTTCTGCTTCTGAACACAGAGGGGTTACTGTCAGCAGCAAGTTCCAAACTGCTGGCAAGCTGGTGTTTGAGCAAAGGTTAAATTGAACTTCCAGAGTTACTAGATTGTGGCACTGGAGTTGGTAGTTTATCATCTCGCAAAGGGGTACGTCCTTCATTTATAGTAAAATTATGTCCATAGCCTATCATTTTATGTCTTAATGCAAATCCATCCCAAATTTTTACATGTTCCTAATTTTTTCTCTCTAAACCACCACATTGAGCATTAGTTGGAGTGTGTGCTGCAAACGCTCGGGTCATGGTCCGGCCATGCTTCACATTTTGGTAGAATTCCAAGCAGGGATGGGTTGTCCCATTCCATGGAAGACTCAACAGTACTACAAGGCCCCACAGTTTTATGATCCCTCTGCCTCCTTCACCTACCGGGGTGCTTCCTGCAGCGAGGGGCACCATCTTCTGGGCAGCAAGGCCTCAGCAGCAGCGCTGTAGCCTGTGGCTGCCTCCTGCACAGCCCCATGTTCTTCTTCCTGCTCAACCTGGCCCTCACCGACCTGGACTCCATCTGCAGCACTGTCCCCAAAGCTATGCACAATTCCCTCTGGGACACCATGCACATCTCCTGTGCACGATGTGCTGCTCAAGTTTTCCTCCTCTTTTTTCTGATGTCCCTAGAGTGTTTCCTGCTGACCATCATATGCTATGACCGCTACGTGTCCATCTGGAAACCCCTGCACTATGAGACCCTTCTGGGCAGCAGAGCCCAGGAAGCTGATAGGGAACCCCTATCATGCCCTTGGATGGAATGCCTTGCCAAGCCCTATCTCCACAGATGAACCAATATCCTTTTGGTAGTTGTCGTGGATATTGGTCAACCCCAGAAAACCCATTCCAATTATCTGAGAGACTTGGAACTCTTGGATGGGTGGGCAGAGTCCAATAAGATGAAGTTTAATAAGTCCAAGTGCCCAGTCCAGTCCTGCACTTTGGCCACAACAACCCCTGCAGTGCTACAGGCTGGGGATGGTGTGGCTGGACAGAGCCCAGGCAGAATGGGACCTGGGGCACTGCTGGACAGCAGGCTGGACATGAGCCAGCAGTGTGCCCAGGGGGCCAAGAAGGCCAATGGCATCCTGGCCTGGATCAGGAATGGTGTGGCCAGTAGGAGCAGGGAGGTCATTCTTCCCCTGTACTCAGCACTGGTGAGGCCACACCTCGAGTGCAGTGTCCAGCCCTGGCCCCTCCGTTCAGGAAGGACATTGAGTGCTGTGTCCAGCTCTGGGCCCTCAGTTCAAGAAGGACATTGAGTGCTGTGTCCAGCTCTGGGCCCTCAGTTCAAGAAGGACATTGAGTGCAGTGTCCAGCTCTGGGCCCTCAGTTCAGGAAGGACATGGAGTGCTATGTCCAGCTCTGGCCCCTCAGTTCAGGATGGACGTTGAGACACTTGAGCGCGTCCAGAGGAGGCAACGAGGCTGGTGAGGGGCTTGGAACACAAACCCTGTGAGGAACAGCTGAGGGAGCTGGGGTTGTTTAGCCTGGAGGAAAGGAGACTCAGGGGTGACCTTATCACTCTCTGCAACTTCCTGAAAGGTGGTTGTGGTCAGGTGGGGGTTGATCTCTTTCTCCAGGCAGCAACTGACAGAACAGGAGGACACAGTCTCAAGCTGCATCAAGGGAAATATAGGTTGGATATTAGGAAAAGGTTTTTCATGGAAAGGGTGATAAAGTTCTGGAATGACCTGCCTGGGGAGGTGGTGGCGTCACCATCCCTGGATGTGTTTAACAAAAGCCTGGATGTGGCACTCGGTGCCATGGTTTAGTTGAGGTGTTAGAGCCTGGGTTGGACTTGATGAGCTTGAAGGTCTCTTCAACCCTGGTCATTCTGTCATTTGGTGATCTCCCAGCAGCCCTTCTCTGTGAACAGCAGCAGATAGAGCTTTCCTTGGGAGTGGGAGTGTTACCAAAAGTTCAGTAAAATCAAAAACTCCTTCACCCCAATGTAGCATTCAGAAGCAGCATTCTTTATTCAGCTGGATGCACGGGGGGATAGCTCCTCCAAAGCCGTGAGTGCTGAGCACAGGAAAGTTTCTGTTTATATTCTGGGTTTTGGATACAAATTCATTGCTTGTCCCAGACTAAACAGACATATGATAATTATTTCCCTGAGATCATTAACACATTTCCCCTCCCCTTTTGCATGCCCTCTTCTGCCCTGGGGGTCTCTCTGGTGGTCCCTGGTGGTCACAGACCCCAATGTTCCAGTCAGCCTGGCTGAGCTGGCAGGACCCTGAGGCTGCTGAACTTGCAGTTCCCCTTCTTACACAATGGGCATTGTGTGGTTTCCATGGGCCATGGTTTTGGAGAACGAGCATTGTGTTAGCTCACCGGGTGCAGACCATTGATCATCTGGAAACATGAGGTCACAGAGTGGGCTATGACATCTCAGAGTGGGTTATGTGAGGTCATGGAGGAGCTACAGCATCATGGGCCATGTGTGTGACATCACAGAGCCAGCTGTGACATCACAGGGCAGAGGTCTGACATCATAGAGCAGGCTATGACATCACAGAGTTTGCTGTGACATTGGAGACCAGCTGTGTGACATCATGGGGGGCTGTGTGACATCACAGGAGGGCTGTGTGAGGTCACTGTGTTGGTCACTCTGCCCCAGCTCCCATCACAGTTTCCCCCAAGAAGTCCAATGCTGTTCATGCCCAGAAGGGTCCCCTGTCCCCCGGGATCCCCCGGTGCACCTGGAGCCACAGCCTCCACCAAAGGATGTTCCACAGGATTGACCCCAGAGCCTGACACGGGGACAAGGGGCTGGGCTGTGTGACCAGGACATCAAGGACAGGGATTCTCCAGGTCACTGTGGCCTGGGTTGGGTTGCCCAGGGCAGGAAAGATGTCTGGCAGCTGCAGCAGGGTCAGGGAAGGGCTCCAAGGTGAGGCTGCAGCCCTTGGGCTGTCAGGAGAGGCTGAGGGAGCTGGGCTTGTCCAGCCTGGGGAGCAGGGAAGGCTGAGGGGCTCCTCATCCCAGCCTGGCAGTGCCCCCGAGGAGGTGATGGAGAACACAGAGCCAGGCTCTTCACCAGGAGCCTGCTGGGAGACAAAAGACAATGAGTAGAGGGTGAAAGAGGGGAGGCTCAGCCAGGACAGGAGGAAACCTTTGTTCCCATGGCCTCAGCCGGCTGCTGAGATGCTGCCCCCTCATCCCTGTCCTTTGGGATTTTCCAATCCAGACCAAATCAAGCCTTGAACCACTTGGTCTGACCCAGTTGCTGACAGCTTGGGCTGCTGACTTGCTGAGGTCCTTTCCAATTCAGCTCTCCAATGATGCTGGGACAATGCTGGTCCCTGTTTTAGACTGGAGCAGAGCAGATGGGACAGGAGCCCTGCAGGGCTGTAGGGGACCGGCAGCTTGTGAGGTGCACGAGCACATCTTCATTAGCTGGGTCATTGGAGCACTTCTAAGAAATGTCCAAGTTTTCCCATCACCAGGAGAGACCAGGAATTTCCTGGAATTGTACAATGGCAGGAGAAGAAATCCTGATCTTGCCCTCTCTTTGTGTCACTGCCTGGACTTGTGTTTTTCATGGAGCTGTGCCTTCCCTTGGCTTTGTTGGCTGACAATGAATGAACATCCCTCTGTGTCTCAGGCAGCTCCTTCTGCAAGGAAAACAGATGGGAGTTGGTGCCAAGGAGCTGAAAGCTGCAGGTGCAGCCTGGGATGGAGGAAGCTCAGATTTGCACAAGGCTGCTCTGAGTGACAGGGGCTGGATGAGGGAAATGGTGGGGTGGGGATGGGGACAAAGTGTGATTGATTGTCAGCCATGAAGGGTCTTGATGTTCATATCTATTCAGAGCACCTTAGGAGGTGCTGGGGATCAATATCAACTGGAAATTGCAGGGATCAATCTATAAACAGGAAAACAAAAATAAACAGGACCAAAAACTTCCTGAATTTTTTAAAAAATAGTATATTACCTTTGACTACACTTCTGAATTCTGTATAATTAACCACAGGAGAACTGAAGACTTAAAATTTAATTATTCCCAGGGGCTTTTCTTGTTGGAGTGCTTTGGAATGTTAATGAGCCTTTGGCACTGAATTCCTGAACTAAGAGCTGAAGCCTGAACAAGCCTCAGGAGAGCTAAAGTTCATCAGGGAACCTCCAAGTTGTCTGAGGATCTATCCTCAGCAGAGCAGATTGAAGAAATTCCAAGGGTTTCCAGCTGCTCAAGAGCTGTGAGCTCACGTGCAGGCACAGGGGCTCCATGCTGGCATCTGAGGGGTCTCTGGGCTCCTGAAGATCTCTTTGGTCACACTCAGTCACAGGGGCTCCCTGGTGACATCCCAGGGGTCCTTAATCTTCCTAAGGGTCATGAGGTGACAGTCCCAGGGCTGCACAGTGACACCAGAGGTGTCTGTACCCTGCCAAGGAGCCAATTTGTCCCAGGCAGTGGCAGGAGTCCAGTGGTGACATCCCTGTGCTCCTAAAGAACAGCAAGGTCACTGACACTCCCAGGGGCTCCATGGGGACATCCCAGGAGTGTCCAGGCTACCAAAGAGCTGGGATGTCACAGACACTCCCAGGGGCTCCATGGGGACATCCCAGGAGTGTCCAGGCTGCCAAAGAGCTGAGATGTCACAGACACTCACAGGGGTTCCATGGGGACATCCCAGGAGTGTCCAGGCTGCCAAAGAGCTGGGATGTCACAGACACTCACAGGGGCTCCATGGGGACATCCCAGGAGTGTCCAGGCTGCCAAAGAGCTGGGATGTCACAGACACTCACAGGGGTTCCTGTCATGGGCAGAGTGGCAGCTTCAGGCAAAGTTTATTAGAGAAGCGCCTGTGGGGTCACGAGGTTCACAAAGGACCCAAACCAGGACCCCCAGGCTTTCTAAACTCCTTCTGGGAGAGGATCCTGGCAGTGTCTGGATCCAATCCCAGCACCAGACTTTATCAAGGATTTATGCCTAAAGGATTATACAGGTGGAATTGAACCTTTGTACAACTTTGTCCCACAACATTAAGGATTGCAAACCAGAACTATTTATGGACATATAGATATGACTGATTATGATCATGATTAGACAAAAAGGTCTTAATCAGAATGATTTACTCCACAGTACAGGAGCTGTATCATCTATTTTAAGATAGTGCTCTAGGAAGCAATTTTGAAGCAATTGTATTAAAGCAAAACCAGTTATTAACCAGAGATGGGTGTCACTCCCCCAGACCAACAACCATGGGCAAATCTCTTTAGCTCAGCCTCAGGCAGTGACCTTGAGGGGTGTCCCCACTCCAGGGAGGAATCTCCACACCCCTCAAGAAGGGAAATGTCAGGAGATGTGCTGTTAAAATTTGGGATGGGGCTTTTCTAGTCTGAAGTGCTGCCCTGTCAGTCAGATGTGCCCAGGCTGTGCCAGCTCAGCAGCTCTGAGAAGCTCTCAGTGGTGTCACTGGGTTGTTGCTTTCTCTGGGGATTTTAGCAGCTCTGCCACAGCTTCAGCTCCCTGTCAGGATGTGGAACTTTTGGGATGGAGGAGTCAGGCTGGTTTCAGCATTCTTCACCCCCAAAGCAGCATGATCCCCTTCTTCATTTCCCACTGGGGGCTTTGCAAACAGGGCCTTGCTGGAGCTGTTTGAGCCCATTGCAGGCAGAGCCTCCTGCTCCAGCAGGAACTGCCTTTCCTGTGCCAGGACCAGGCCAGGTCCCACTGCAGGAAAAGCCCCAGGCCAGCCCCAGCAGAGTGAAGGACTCGGGCACAAGTGCAGAGTGCCGTGCTGGGAGCTGTGCCAGGGAGAGCCTGAGGCACCAAAGGCCCCTGGGCAGCAGCAGCTGCTTCCAGGGCATGGCCAGAAGCCTCCCTTGGCCACCCGGCCTGGTGGCCACCACTGCAGAGCTGCTGGCTCAGGGCTCATTTCTGCCTGGGCTCTGCCCCAGCCCACAGAGTGTGAGCTCAGCCCTGACTCTGGCACAGCCCCTGTGCCTGAGCCCTGCAGAGCCTCAAGGTCACCTGTGCCAGCCTGGTGCCCATCCCTGGGTCTGGCACTGTCACTTCTGTGCTCGCTGCTGCCTCCAACACTGAACCCCCTCATCCACAGCCTGAGGAACCAGGAGCTGGAGGATGCCCTGAGGAATGTGACCACTCTGTGCTTTTCAGAAACAATCAGGTGCCTCTTTGTTTCTGCACAGCATTCAGAATGGAACTCATTCCAGGCCCAGACTGCTTTGTGCCTTGTGTCTTGTTTGTTATTGTATTTGGTGTATTATTTTCTTTTTCTTTTTCTTTTCTTTTCTTTTTCTTTTTCTTTTTCTTTTTCTTTTTCTTTTTCTTTTTCTTTTTCTTTTTCTTTTTCTTTTTCTTTTTCTTTTTCTTTTTCTTTTTCTTTTTCTTTTTCTTTTTCTTTTTCTTTTTCTTTTTCTTTTTCTTTTTCTTTTTTTTCTTTTTCTTTTTCTTTTTCTTTTTCTTTTTTCTTTTCTTATAATTTCAATAAAGGGATGCCATTAGTCAAAGTATTGCTATATCAGTATCTACCGTGCCTGTGTTAAGCACAGACAGTAAGGAGCCCTGATCACTGTGCATTGATGTCAAATAAAGTCTCCTGCTCTGCCCTGTGTGCCCAAGATGTTCCCTCAGCCCCCCTCTGTCTCTGCAGGGGCAGTGCCTGTGAGCAGAGGTGGAGGGCAGAGACTCCCAGCACAGCAGCACAACCAGGGACAATGGCCCTGGCTCTTCCCACAGCTGCTCTTCCCAGCTCCAGCCTCTCCTTGCCAGCCCTTCTGTGGCTGTAAGGCCGCAGTGCTGTGGCAGCTTGGTCACTGTCCTGCTGCGTGTCCGTGCTGTGAGCACAGGCAGGGCCAGGCCATGGGCACTGCTGGGACACAGCTGGGCTCCAGCACAGCAGCTCCAGCAGCCAAGGGCATCTCCTGAGGGCAGCCCAGGAAGGCTTTGCTCTCCCTGCAGAGCTGCTGTCAGCAATGTGCTCCAGGAATGCCCTGGCAAAGCAAAGCCCAGTGCCCAGGGGCAGAGGGGGAGTGTGCAGGGGGGCACACAGCAGTGTCCTGGCACAGCCAGAGCTCCTGGCAAGGACCTGAGGGAGCAGCAGAGCAGGGCCTGGGCTGTGTCTCTCTTCTGGGGACAGCCTGGGAAGGTGCCCCAGGCCAATTGTCCCACACCAGCCCCTGCAACCACCATGGCCAGCACAGGCCTCTGCCCACACCTGCAGGAGGTTGTTTGTCCCTGCATGGAGGGACACCAAGGGACCAGGCCAGCAGTGCCTGTTTGCTCTGTCCTGAGGAGATTTCAGCAGTTCATCGTGTGTGTGGGGAGATGAACCAGAGTGAGCACAAACACCATCAGCAGCACTCGGGGCTGGCACAATTCCAGAGGCACAAACAGGGCCTTGAGGCCACTTCACTCTGAGAGTGAAATCCTCTGGGAAACCACCTGAATTCTTTACTGGGCTGTGCTTAGGGCTGCAGAGAGAAACATCCAGGGCAGGGAGGCTCAAGGGAAACTGCTCAGCACAGCCAAGGACTGCACAGAGAGACCATTGGGGTGGGGGTGTGTGGGGAGAAATCACAGCTGCCTCCCTTCTGAACCACCCCCAGGACCTGGACAGGGCTGTGCTGTGTTCTGGGCACTGACCTGGAACTGAGGGATGTGGAAAAGGCCTTTGGTGTCAGGGGTGGTGAGAAGGCTGGGCAGTGTCACTGTGAGAGCTCTCTCAAACCCCTTGGAAAGGGCAAAGCCATCCCAGAGGGTCCTGGGAACCTGGGAAAGGCAGACATGGAACCAGTCTGCAAACATGGCAGAGCGGGGATCTGGGAGAGTCCCAGACTGGTCAGGCTCAGCAGGGAAAGGGATGTGGCAAATCCTCCTGCAGCCATTCCAGGCACTGGCAGGACAAGGCAGGGATTGCAGAACCCCTGTGGGAGGGAAAAGAAGGGGATGTTGTGTGCCCAGACTTTAGCCAGGCCTGTGACACGGTCTGCTGTGGTCTCCTCAGAGCCAGACTGGAGAGAGCTGGGCTGAAGAAATGGAACCTGGGGTGGGTGGGAATTTGGCTGAACAATGAGGGTCAAATGTCACCCATGGTACAGAGTCCTCTTGGCAGCCACTGCCTGGTGACATCCCTCAGTGACCAGCCCTTGACCACCACTGTGGAACATTTCTATTATCTCTACAATGGCATGAAATGCACTTTCAATTCCTTTGTGGATACTGCCAAATTGTAGGGAGTCTGTGACCAAACTCATCCAGTTGATGGTGACTGAAAAACGTAATTGGGCATAATTGTGCTTTTCTTTCCTATGGGCAAGATGACTGAGTTGAGTCAATTTGTCTTGCCGTCAGGTGCCAACCAAGCCAGGAGAAAAGGCAGAAAAAACTTATGCATCAGAAGAAAGGCAGTTCAAAAGGGAAAGACCCAAACCCAACAAAAAAACCCAAAGCAAGACCCACTTGCAACAATACAAAAAACCCACAAACAAACCAAGAAGAAAAAGCAAAGGCCACAAACAGAAGAAAAGCAAATCCACAGGAAATCTCCTACCAGCAGAAAATATTTAACAATCTTGTGGAAGGAGAGGATTCTTTATGTGTCAGTGATGTTTTGAAAGGAAAAGTTTCTAAAAAGAAATTAATCCCCCACCCCCCTTGCCTCCCCCGCTTCCTGCAGTTCATTGCTGATCATGGTGTGACATGGAATGGAACATCCCTTGGGTCGGTCCAGCCCAGCTGTCCCATCCCTGTTCCCTCAGGAACACTTGCCCACCCCAAGCCCATAGGTTGGGGGGTTGCAGACACACCTCAGGTGGGGCAAGGTCTGTGACAAGGACAGGAGAACAGAACATTTACTCTTATCAAGGACAGTAGAACAGAACAGCACAGCATTGGAGAAATGGATCAAGGATGTAACTCCGGCAAACAGAAGTCATTCAAAATGCAAGAAAAATGTCAGCTCAGCTCTACAAGGCTGACAAAACAGAAGGTTTGCAAAACAATAATATTGCCCATACTCAAAAGTGGGAGTCAAGGAACAGCCACCTAAAAAGGACACTGGATGTTGAAGACAGACCCCAAAGAACCAGATAAGAACTTGTGAGAAGGGATGCAACTATGTCAAGTAAATTCAAAGGAAGTGGGGATAGCTAATGAATGCATAATCAGTGGTTGTGATCAAAACTCTGTTCATTTGATGCTCAGTGCATTCAAATGGAAGAAGGATCACCCAAGTGACCAGCATGCTGTAATAAAGAATACCTGCTCTCAAATACTCAAAAGTGTGTTCAAAAGTTTCTATCCAGTGGATTTCAGTATCAGTGGTGTCCTTGACTCCATTATGCCCCACAGTGTCACAATGGCCCCCTTGGTTCCATGAGGCCCTGCTGTAGAACAATGGACCCTTGGTTCCATTATGAAGTAAATCAAGCATGGACAAAGACTCTCCAACTAATTAAAGTTAGAAAAGTGGTATGTTTAATTCAGTGCCAGGCAACATGGGGAATAACCTTCCCAAAGACGTGTGCAAAAATCACAGAGCTCTAGCTCTCTATTTATCTACAAAATCTTACATATTCATGTAATCATTCAACACGCCTATACATACTTATTACTTAACCCTGCCTTCTCTCCTCTTCATCATAAAATGAGCTCAAAGTCCTTTCACACTTGTGCAGTCCTTCACTCACATTGGGTCGGTGGGTTTTGAAATGGGTCAGTGGTGCGTCAGGATGAAGTCAGGAACGTCTTCCTCAAGGTAAATTTTTCACCTTGGTCTTGTTGGCAGGCTCTCTGACCCCTTGGGCATAGTTAAAGCTCTCCTACCTGGTTCTGACTGGTTTTGGGGCCCAGGTGCATCTACAGTTTCTTCATCTTTACAATGCTCCATCCTCCCCTGAGAACTACTACAAACACAGCAAAGTCAGGCAAATGATAAATTGTCTTCTCTAACTAGCTTCATCTGGCAGTGATTAACTATCCTACATTGCTTCTGCTCTAAACTCTTCATTAATGTCCATTGCTTCTTGCTTCTATCCCTTCAGCTAAACTCTTAACCCTTTGGATCCTCCTAAACCCTTGATTCAATTAGGGTCCGCACTGTCAAAATGGCCTCCTTGGTTCTGCACTGCCACAATGCTCTCCTTGGTTCCACAAGGCCTTGGTGTGTCCCAACAGCCCCTTGGTTCCATGAACTGCCATAGTGTCACCACTCTAGCATCTGCAGTATCACAATGGACAGTTGGTGACAAGCAGCCCCACTGTGTCACAAGGAATATTTGATTCCATGGGGCCCCACGGTGTCACACTGGCCCCATGGTTCCACCAGGCCTCGCTGTATAACAATGGCCCCTCAGTTCCATGAGGTTTTGTACTGCCAACAATGGTCTCCTTGGTTCTGTCGTGTGCAAATGGCTGCTTGGTTCCATAAAATTCCTCCATGTCGCAGTGGTCTCCTTTGTTCCATGAGGCTCTGCAGTGCCACAATGTCCCATAGTTTCCATGAGCATCTTCCATACTATCAACAATGCCCTTTGTTCCAAGGAGGCCCAACAGCGTCACAATGGCTCCTTGGATCCATGAGGTTCTGTAGTGCCACCATGATCTCCTTGGATCTGCATTGTCACAACGGACAATTTGTTTCTTTGGGGCCCAACTGTGTCACAATGGACCCTTGGTTCCATGAAGTTCCCTAGTATTTGCGTGGCCTCCTTGGATCCACAGTATCACTATGGACCATTGGTTCCATGTGGCCCTGCTGTGTCACCATGGCTTCTTGGTTCCATGAAGCCCAACTGTTTTACAACTGACCCTTGATTCCATGAGATTCTGTAGTGTCAAAATGGTCTCCTAGGCTCTGGACTGTAACAACAGACCCTTGGTTCCACAAGATTCCATCACGTCACAATAGTCTCCTTGGTTCCAGGAGGCCTTGCTGTGTCACAATGGCCGCTTGATTCCATGAGCTTCCCTAGTGTCACCATGGTTTCCTTGGATCTGCATTGTCACAATGGACAATTGGTTTCGTGGAACCCTGCTGTGTCACAGCGGAGCCTTAGTGCCATAAACTTCTGTAGTTGGACAATGGTCTCTTTGGTTCAATGACACTTTGAAGTGCAACAATGGCCATTCAGTTCCATGAGCTTCCATAGTGTCAACAATGGTCTCCTTGTTTCTGCAGTGTCCTAATGAACCCTTGGTTCCATGAGGTTCCTAAATGTCACTGGTCTCCTTGTTTCCATGTGTTCCTGCTGTGTCACCACAGTCCCTTTGTTCCATGAGTTTCTGTACTGTCAACAATGGTTCCTTTGTTCCAATGAGGCCTTGCTATGTGGTCACAATGGACCCTGGGTTCCATGAAGTTCTTCTGTGTCACAATGGCCCCTTGGATCCATGAGGTTCCATAGTGTCTCCATGGTCTCCTTGGATTTGCATTGCCATAATGGACAATTTCTTCCATGAAGTCCCAATGTGTCAGAATGTCCCCGTAGTTCCATGAGGCCCCGCTTTGTCCCAATGGCCGGTTGGCTCCATAGGTTTTATACTGTACCAATGGACTCCTTGGTTCTAGGAGTTACCCTGCTGTTAGCAGTGGTTTCTTTGGTTCCAGCAAGGCCTGGCTGTGCCTCAATGCACCCTTGGTTCTACGACGCCCTGCTGTGTCACAATGCACCCTCTATTCCATGAGTTCCTACAGAGTCACAATGGACCCTTGGGTAAATGGGGTTCCATCATGTCACACTGGACTTTTCATTCCGTGAGTTTTCGTACTGTCAACAACAGTTTCCTTGGTTCTGTAGTGTCACAATGGCCCCTTGGTTCCATGAGCATCTGTAGTGTAACATGGTCGCCTTGATTCCATGAGGTTCTACAGTGTCACCATGGAAACCCTTGTTCCATTAGGCCTCCAAGTTTCACAATGTTTGATTCCAGGAGGCACCACAATGTCACAATGGACCCTTGGTTCCATGAGGTTCTGTGGTGTCACCATGTTCTTCTTGAATCTATAGTGTGACAATGGACCATTGGTTCCACACGGCCTCGCTGTGTCACAAATGTCTCTTTGATTCCATGACTGCCACAACAGAGACTTGTTTCTAGGAGGTTCCCTACTGTCACAATTGCCTCCTTGATTCCATGAGCTGTGTCACAATGGACCCTTGGTGAAACAAGGCCTTGCAGTGTTTCAAGAGTCTCCTTGGTTCCATCAGGAACACAAAAGCTTTGCATCAACATTGAGCAACGCTTACTTTACACACCTGGGAACCTCTGTCTGCATTCCAAAGAAGGGTTCAAGCTGAGGATGGCACCAGCAGCTTCCATCTGCAACAGAGATCCAGGACAGGGACAGAGAATTCAGCTGAGAGACTCAGAGAATTTTGCTTACAGAGATCATTTCTGGTGACACTGTCCCTCGTAGAAAGGTGACATCATTCCAGGCAACCTGTCCTGAGCATGTGGTTCCTGAGTGGGCTTTGTTGTTTAGGAAACCTGCTCAGGCTTTTCCATTCTTTCCTCACCAACAGGAAAACTCCTCCTGGGCCTGTGTGCAGGCAGAGGCCTGAGGAGAGCAGGTGGGACGTGGTGCAATGGGCTGGGCCAGCCAGCTGCAGAGCTCAGGGGACAAGGTTCTGATGCAGGGCACAGGGATGTCAGTCCCAGGTGGGCAATGTCAGACATGGTGAGGTTGGGGTGAGGAGCAGGTTGTCCAAACAGGGTCAGCCTGCAAGGAGCTCATTCTTCTCAGTACCCAGACCACCTAAGGAGATGTTCAGCATCAAGATCCCTTGGGGAATGTTTCTATCCACTCTTTACTGATCTGGAAAGTAAAAAATGCTTGATTAAAGAAAGAAAAAGTCATGAGATGCCACTTTAAAATCTCCTTCCTTAGCAGGACTCCAAACTGACTCCAGTCAGCTGCACAAGCCCTGGAGACTCAAAGAAAATTGAAGGAAGACAAGCAGCTCCTGAAGGCTTTAGGTATTTTCATGAACCCTACAGTGAATTTGGGGCAGAGTCCAGGACCCCCAGGCACTGAGAGGAGGTTGAAGAAGCTGCTGAAGGAGTCAGAAGCAAAACTCCAAGTCCCTTGGAGCATCCCTGGGCCCCAGTGAGGGCAGGGAGTGCCAAAGGCTGCCCAGGGCCTGGTGAGAGCAGCTCCTTGAGGCCAGGATTGCAGGGAGCCCAAGGCTGTGAGCAGGGAACTGCAATGCTGAGCAAGACCTGGGCTGGCTGGAGGGAGCAGAAAGGCCAAGCCCTGAGCCCAGGCCTGGGACAGCAGGGCCTGTCCCTCCCGGCTGGCTGGGGGCTGTTTGTGGGACAGGGGGATGGCAGGGGCAGCAAGGACAAATGTCCTAAAGCTGCAAGCCCTGCCAGCCTGCTCAGGGAGGGGCCAGGAAGGACCAAAGTGCAGCCCCTGAAAGGAAAGTTCCTTCTGTGGGGCCTCCAGAGGCGCTGGCAGAGCCCAGGGGACAAAGGGCTGGGTGCCTGTGGCCCTGCCAGCCCTGCCCAGCCCTTGGCCATCTCTCCTGGAGGTGTGAGTGTGGATCTGCTGGAGGGCAGGAGGGCTCTGCACAGGGCCCTGGACAGGCTGGATCCAGGGCCCAAATCCAACAATGTCAGGTTGAACAAGACCAAGGGCCGGGTCCTGCACTTTGGCCACAACAACCCCTACAGTGCTACAGGCTGGGGACAGAGTGGCTGGACAGCAGCCAGGCAGAAACGGACCTGGGGCACTGATGGACAGCAGGCTGGACATGAGCCAGCAGTGTGCCCAGGTGGCCAAGAAGGCCAATGGCTCCTGACATGGATCAGGAATGGTGTGGCCAGTAGGAGCAGAGCTGCTGTGCCACCCCTGACCTGCCCTCAGCTCTGTACACAGACATTGCTGCTCCAGCTCCAGAGAACAAAAGGGGGATCTCAAGTGAAAACTTTCTTGGGAGATCCTTTAGTTCATTTAGAGCCACTGAGAGCTCCTTCTTAACACAGTCTGGGGCCACAGCGAAGGTGAAGAGAATCAAAATGAGAAATGGGACAAACAGCAACCTTTTAATGTGGACAGTATAGAAAAACAAAAAGACGGTGGAAAAATCCCCCACAACCAAGCCAACAAGAACAATAAAAATTCCTTTTATTACAAGTGATTTGCAGAAACTGGCCGTCAGTTTAATGTTTCTGAAATTGTCCAGTGATCAGTGTCCACACTGCAGCCTTGAGCTCCTGGTTCCTCAGGCTGTAGATGAGGGGGTTCAGGGCTGGAGGCACCACTGAGTACAGAACTGACAGGGCCAGATCCAGGGATGGGGAGGAGATGGAGGGGGGCTTCAGGTAGGTAATAAAGGCAGTGCTGAGGAACAGGGAGAGCACGGCCAGGTGAGGGAGGCAGGTGGAAAAGGCTTTGTGCCGTCCCTGCTCAGAGGGGATCCTCAGCACAGCCCTGAAGATCTGCACATAGGAGAAAACAATGAACACAAAACAGCCAAGTGCTAAAAAGGAACTAAAAGCAAGAAGCCCAAGTTCCCTGATGTAGGATTTGGAGCAGGACAACTTGAGGATGTGTGGGATTTCACAGAAGAACTGGCCCAGGGCATTGCCATGGCACAGGGGCAGGGAAAATGTACTGATTGTGTGTAAAAGAGAATAGAGAAAGGCAGTGGCCCAGGCAGCTGCTGCCATGTGGGCACAAGCTCTGCTGCCCAGGAGGGTCCCGTAGTGCAGGGGTTTGCAGATGGACACGTAGCGGTCGTAGCACATGATGGTCAGGAGGGAAAACTCTGCTGAGAGAAAGAACGTAAAGAAAAAGGTCTGTGCAGCACATGCTGTGTAGGAGATGTTCCTGGTGTCCCAGAGGGAATTGTGCATGGCTTTGGGGACAGTGGTGCAGATGCAGCCCAGGTCGGTGAGGGCCAGGTTGAGCAGGAAGAAGAACATGGGGCTGTGCAGGTGGTGGCCGCAGGCTACGGCGCTGATGATGAGGCCGTTGCCCAGGAGGGCAGCCAGGGAGATGCCCAGGAAGAGGCAGAAGTGCAGGAGCTGCAGCTGCCGCCTGTCTGCCAATGCCAGCAGGAGGAAGTGGCTGATGGAGCTGCTGTTGGACATTCCTTCACTCTGCCCATGGAGTCCTGGTGAAGGAGGACACAGTGACAAGTAAGGGAAAACTTTGATAAAAAATGTCCAAGCCCTTTCTCCGAGCCCTGCCCCTGCTGCTCTGTGCCACCCAGTTTTCGTTTTCTCAGAGCCCTTCCTTCAGCCCTGTGCCTGGAGCTCTGCTGGGATCTGGCCCCGTTGCTGTCACCAGCAGGGGCTCTGCCCATGGACACCGAGGGGTCAGCTCTGCTCTGCAGCAGTGGGGCCATGGGAACGGGGACAGGGGCGAGTCCTGGGGTTGGACTTCATCAGCCCAAAGTGCTGCTGAGGCAGAGGAGCTTGGCAGCATCTCCTGTGCCAGAGCTAAGGAACAGCTCGGGCTGGGACAACTCTGGGCAGGGAGGGAGGGAGGCAATGCTCCCTCTGCCAGTGCTTCCAGAACCCAGCCCAGCCCTGGGGCCTCAGCTCTGCCCTGCACACCTCTCCCAGCTCAGGCACTGCCCAGGGGGCAGCTCTGGGTCTGCAGGCTCTGATGGCAACATCAGAGCAACCCTGAGGAGCCTGGAAAAGCAACACTGGTGCTGCCTGCAAGGGATCCTCTGCTGATTTCTGTCATTGCCTGGTTTATTAAGATCTGAGGGAAAACTGTTTTCTTTTTCTCAACCTGAACTGAGAGATGAATATCTGTGTGCAATTTCCCATCCAGGCAAGACAGAGCAGTAGATTAAAAATCAGGATTTTCCCTTTTATGCAGCCCCTGCCTCGCTGTGCTCCCTGTATAATCTACTTGGAAATGTTCTGCAGTTCAATGTCCTGCTGGGAGCAGTCCTGAACAATGCAGCATCCTCACCACACAAGGCGAACACTTCCATGCCTTCCCAGCTGTCTGCTTCCACCCAGATCTTGTCCCCCAGTGCTGGGAGCAGCTCCCAGGGCTGGCTGAGAGCTGTGCCTGGCAGGCAGCAGAGTCCCTGCCCCAGCACAGCACCCTGGGCTGCAGGACCCTGTTCTGCAGGACAGCCCTGGGCACCCCTGGCTGCTCTACACGAGAGAGAATCAGAGAGTTGTACTCACAGAGTCTGTAGGCATTGGGCTGTTCCAGCTTGAGGAGATCCCTGCAGGAACTGCAGCTGCATTGTCCTGCAGCCAGAGGTTCCTGTGCCAAGGGCTGGCAGTGATTCTCCCCCAGTCACTTCTCAGCCCCTTCCCAGCCCTGAGTGATTGAAGCTCTCTGTGCCTGTGTGCTGTGCCCGGGGTGGCTGCAGGCAGTGCCCCAGCCCTGCTGGGCTGGGAGAAGAGCTGCTCAGCAAGAGAAATGTCTTTTTGAAGCTCTTCTTGGTTGCCAGGAGCTGTCTCTGCGCCAGGAGCTCGGCCCAGCAGCACAGAAACAGCACAAGGACTTTAATGACCCTCTTGGGGCTTTGATGCTGTTTACATCAGACACAGTCCCTCAGAGTGTGCTCAAAAAACTTATCAACAACTCCAAGTCAGACACAAAGTCCAAAATTTCTTTGACTTTTAATGGATCCCAGTGAGGGACAGGACTGAGAAAGTGTCCCCAGGTTCCAGGTAGAGCAGAACAGTGCAGGCAGTGAGGACAGGTGGGGACAAACAAGGCAAAGGTGTCTCTGAGCAAACCTGGCTGTGCTTCATGAATCCAAAGGGCCAAGGCCTGAGCCCCAGCCCCTGCCAAGGCAGATCCTGTCCCTCCCTCCTTGCTCAGGGCTCTTCCCAGGCCACTGGGATGTGGGGATGTGCAATGCCAAGGGCAGCACCATGGGGCAGCCCCTGCCAGGCTGCTGAGCAGGGACAAGGAGGCCATGAGGCCCCAGGCCTGCAAGGGTCACTTGTCCCCTCCTCCTGGCTCAGGCCCAGGGCCAGCAGCCATGGCCAAAGTGCTGCAGGCCAAAGTTGGCTCTGTCAGGGCCTTGCAGCTGCTGCCCATCCCTGTGCCCTCTGCAGCCCAGGCTGTCCTACGGTGTCCATGCCCTGTGCCTCTGTCCCTGCAGGCTGTCGTCACCCCCGGCTGCCCCACCTGGCTGGGCCCTTCCTTTGCTGACAGCTCTGCGTCCTGCCTGCCTCTGCCTGGGCACACAGAGCCTTGGCCTTGATACCAAAAGGGTTCATTCCATTTTTACTGTTTCTGTGAACTTCTAGCACAGGAACAAGGCATGCAGGGCCTGCTTTCCCAGCAAGGATGGTTGGGAGAGAGGAAGATATCTGGGTGTAGATTGCAATGATAGAGAAACCAGGAGTTAATCTAGAAATTTGGAGTGGGTTTTATGGAAATGGGTAAATTGTAATGCACATTCAGAGACTGTATATAAGCAATACACTTGTAGAATTACACATCCACATAAGGTTAGGAGTTATCCCATGGTGGACCTCAGACCTGAATTAGTGATGCCCTCTTAAACACCAAATTAGTCTTAAGGAGTCTTATACTGATCTTTTGGACATTTGGTGACAGCAGAGGCTCACAGAATCAAGGAGTCAGCTGTGACACCTTGGAACCTCATGGAACAAAGAGTCCATTGTGATACAGTGGAACCCCATGGAGCCAAAGGTCCATTGTATCAGAGCAGGGCCTCATGGAATCAAGGAGACCATTGCTGATAGTATGGAAGCTCCTGGAACCATGGGGTCATTGTGATGGTGTGGGGCTGCATGGAACCAAGGATCCATTGTGACGCTGCAGAACTTTCTGGAATCCAGGTCATCATGTTATGCTGTGGAACCTCATGGAACAAAGGATCCATGGTGACACTGTGGAACTCAGACCATTGCTGACAGTACAAAAGCTCATAGAGCCAGATGTCCACTGTGACACAGCAAGGCCTCATGGAACCAAGGGTGCACTGTGGCTCTGTAGGGCTTCACAGAACCAAGGAGACCATTTGGACACTGTGGGGCCTCATGGAACCACCTGCCACTGTGACACAGTGGGGCCACATGGAGCCAAGGGGCCATTGGGACACTGAGGAACCTCATGGAACCAAAGGTCCATTGTGACACCGTGGGGCCCTGTGGAACCAAGGGGACCACAGTGAGACTGTGGAACTCCATGGAACAAAGGGGCTACTCTGATTCTGCTTTGCCTCATGGAACCAAGGGGCCACTACCACACTGGAGGGCCTCATCAAACCAAGGCAGCCTTGTGACACTGTGGGCCCCTTGGAACCAAGGGTCCATTTGGGTATTGTGGGGCCTCATGGAACACTGGAGACCATTGTAACCGTTGGGAACCCATTGGAACCCAGGGGCCATTGTGACTCTGCAGGCCCTTGTATAGCCAAGGGACCATTGCAGCACAGCAGGGCCTCATGGAATCCAGGGGACCACAGTGACACTGTGGGGCTCCATGGGACAAAGGGGCCACACTGACACCATGGAACCAAGGAGAGCTTTGTGACACTACAGGGCATCATGGAACCAAGGAGACCATTATGACACATGGGGCCTTGTGGAACCAAATGACCATTGTGGCACTGCAGGGCCTCATGGAACCAAATGCACAATAGTGACACTCTGGGGCTAAAAGGAACCAAGGGGAGATTCTTATAGTGCAGAACCAAGGAGACCATTGTGACACTGTGGGGCATAATGGAACCACAGGTCCATTGTGACACAGCATGGCCACATGAAACCACAGAGGCCATTTTTACACTTGGGGGCCTTGTGAAACCAAAGGGCCATTGTGGCACTTTGCATCCCCATGGAACCAAGGAGTCCATTGTGACACTATGAGGCCGTGTTGGGCCAAAGGGCAATTGTGGCTGTGTGTGGCACCATTGAACTAAGGAGACAAATGTGACACTGCAGGGCCCCATGGTACTAAGGATTCATGGAACAATGTGGGACTCATGGAACCAAAGGTCCATTGTGATACTGCCGTACCAAGGAGACCCCTGTGACATGGCAAGGCCTCATGGAAGCAAGGGGGGGACAATTGTGATGCTACGGGGCCCCATGGAAGCAAGGGGGCCAGTGTGACACAGCTGGGCCTCATGCAGCCAAGGGACCATTGTGATCCTGAGGAGCCCAATAGAACCAAGGGACCACTGTGACACTGCAGGACTATCTGGAATCATGGAGACTGTTGTGACACTCTGAGGCCTCATGGAACCAAAGGGCCACTGTGTCATTGTGCAGCTCCATGGAACCAAGGAAACCATTCTGGCATGGCAAGGCCTCATGGAAGTGAGGGACCACTGTGACACTGTGGGGCCCCATGGAAACAAGGGCTCAGCATGACACAGTGGGGCCCTGTGGAACCAAGGGTCCAATGTGACACCACTATTGTTACACAGGGGGGCCCAGTGGATCCAAGGGAACAGGGAACAGGTCTTGTTGGCTGGGCCTGACTGGCTGAACTGATCTGGGCATGTAGGGGGTCTCTTCTCATGTGCCCCTGAAACCCTGGGGCTCTGGGCTTTCCTTCCTATGGAAAAGAACCATCCCTCCTGCCCAGGCACCCATGGCCAAAATTGGTACTTCTCCAAAATTCACTGTATGCAAGGGTTTCTCCCAGATTAAAGCTGCCAGGACAGACAGCTCTGGCTGGCCCTTGGCCTCTGCTGATCACCTCTAATCCGCTCTGGAAATCCTGGGGCTCTGTGCTTTGCTTCCTATGGGAAAGACCTGGCCTTCCCATGCAGGTGCTCATGGCTGAAATTAGGATTCTGCCCCCAAAATTCCATATATCCGAGATACGGAATCCAAGATGTTTATTCCATTGCTCCCAGCTCTGGCTGGCCTTGGCCTCTGGCAGCTGCCGTTCATCAGCCCCTGAAACACTGGGGCTCTGTGCTTTCCTTCCTGTGGAGACCATGGTGACACTGTGGGGCCCCATGGAACCAAGGGGCCATTGTGACCCTGCGGGGTACCATGGATCCCAGGGACAAGTGTGACACTGTGGGAATTCATGGAACGAAAGGGATCACTGTGGCACTGTTGGGCTGCATGGTCCAAAGGGGCCAGTGTGAAGCAGCAGGGCTTTGTGAAACCAAGAGGCCATTGTTGCATTACAGGGCCTGGTGGAACCAAAGGGCCATTGTGATCCTGCAGGGCACTGTGGATCCATGGAGAGCATTGTGGCATTGCAAGGCCCCATGGAATCATGGAGACCATGGTGATACTGCAGGGTCTCATGGAACCAAGGGGACATGGAACAGATCTGGCTGGTTTGGACTCCCATGGGCCACCTGACAGGTCCAGATGATCTTGGAATGCTGAGGGCTGCCTCTTATCAGGCCCTGGACAACTGAGGGACTCTGTGCTTTCCTTCCTATGGAAAAAAAAATCTGTCTATCCCGGTGCCCATGGCCAAAATTGATACTCCCCATGAAAAAATCTGTATATGCAGGGGTTCCCCCAGGCAAAAGCTGCCAGGACAGGGAGCTCTGGCTGGCCTTGGCCTCTGTTGGTCACCTCTTATCTCAAGGAAGCCCTGAGGAAAGAATATAAACAGATTTGACCACTGGAACATCAATCAGTCTCTCATCCTCTGAAAAACTCAGATACTCTTCTAATCATATGTGTCCTTTTTTCTCATTGCCTATTATGCATGATGTACTATTTTCAGTTAAAAATATTCTTCTTATCACTCTTCCATTATTATCTGACACAAAACACCTCCTCTACATATGGATCCAGGTCTCCTGTAGAAGCAAACAATGAAGAATGCAGCAGGAATTCTTTGTCTCTGCTCCCATCTGTCCCATCTCCTCTGGGAGATTATATTGAAATTAATGGAGTTGAAAGCCTAAGGGTAAGAATCAGTGGGAAGGCCAACAAGGCTGACATCCTACTGGGAGTCTGTTATCGTCCACCCAGCCAGGAAGAACAGCTGGACAACTTATTCTATGAGCAGCTGGAGAATGTTTCAGGACCATCTGCCCTTGTTCTTGGAGGTGACTTTAACCTACCACACATCTGCTGGGAACTGAATACAGCAGAAAAGAGTCAGTCCAGGAAGGTTTTGGAGTGTATGGAGGAGAACTTTTTGCTGCAGCTGGTGAGTGAGTCCACCCGGGGAGGGACTATGTTGGACCTGCAGATCCAGGGATGGGGAGGAGATGGAGGGAGGCAGATGAGAGCTGGCTCTCAGGTCGCCAAAGGAACCGAGACTGTCCTGGCAACCTTTGTCTGGCAGCTATCCTTGGATGTCTGGAATTATGGAGGCAGATTCTCAGTTGTGGCCATGGACACCTGGATGTGAAAGATGATTTTTTTCCATGGGAAGAGAACCACGGCCTGCCAGTGTTTTGAAGGCAGATGAGAAGTGACCCTCAAGAGGCCAAGGGCAGCCAGAGCTGTCTGTCCTGCCAGGTTTCATATGGGAACAATCCTTAGATAGAATCAAATTTGGAGGTAGACTCTCAATTTTGGCCATGGGCACCTGGTGGAGAAGGACAGTTCTTTCCCACAGGAAAGAAAGCACAGAAGTCCAGGGTTTCAAGGACAGATCAGAAGCAGCCCTCGACATGCCAAGGTCAGCTGCAGAAGTCAGACAGGCACCAGAGGCCAAGCCAGCCAGACCTGTTCCATGTTCTTGGATCCTTGGGGCCCTGCAGCATCACAATTACCCCATGGTTCTATGAGGCCCCATAGTATCACAACTGATCTTTGTTTCCATGAGGCCCAGCAATACCACAATGGTCGTTTTCCCTCTGCAATGGCACAATGGCCCCTTGCTTCCATGAGGCCTTGCAGTGTCAGAATGGTTTCCTTGGTTCCATGGGATTGCAGAACGACACAATGCCCCCTTGGTTACATGAGGTCACAGAGCGTCACAGTGCTCCCTTGGTTCTATTGGGTTCACCAGGATCACAATGTCTCCTTGGTTCCACAAGGCCCTGAAGAGCCTCTGGATTCAACGAGGCCTCAAAGTGCCACAATGGTCTCCAGGATTCCATGAAGCCCTGCAGTGTCACAGGGGCACCTTGGTTCCATTAAGCCCTGAAGTATGGAATGGCCCCTTGATTCCATTGGGCCCCTCACTGTTGCACGAGTTCTTAGTTCCATGGAGCCCTGTAGTGTTAGAATGGTCTCCTTTGTTCCATGGTGCCACACAGTGTCACAATGGCCCCTTGGTTCTACAAGGCCCCAGAGTGTCACAATGGTCCCTTGCTCCCATGAGGCCATGTGATGTCACAATGGTCTCATTGGTTCCACGAGGCCCTGCAGTTCCACAAGGACCCTTTGGTGTCACAAGGCCTTGAAGTGACGTAATAGTCTCAGAGGGTTCCCCTGCCGGTTCACAATGGCCTCCTTGTTCCATGATGCCCTGTCATGTAACAATGGTGTCCTTGGTTCCACAGAGTCAGAATGTCCCCATGGTCTCATGGAGCCCCCACAGTGTCACTACAACGCCCTTGATTCCATCAGGCCCTGCTGTGCTACAATGACCCCTTGGTTTTACAAGGCCCTGCAGTGTCACAATGACCCCTTGGTTCCACAAGGCCCTGCAATGTCACAATGGACTTTTGGTTCCATGAGCTATCATACTGCCAACAACATTCTCCTTGGTTCCGCAGTGTCACAAGGGACCCTTTGTTCCATGAGGTTCAGTGGTGTAACATGGACACCTTGATCCCATGAGGTTCTGTGGTGTCGCAATGGACTCCTTGGTTCTGTGGCCCTGCTGTGGAACAATGGACCCGTAGTTCCATGAGGTTCTGTAGTGCCACCGTGGTCTCTTTGGTTCCACAAGGCCCTGCTGTGCCACAATGGCCCCTTGGTTCCATGAGGTTCTGTACTGTACACAGATTCTCCTTGGTGTGGGAGAATGGATTTTAAAGAGAACAGAGATAGTGCTGAAGGCAATCTCGCCCCTAATAAATTGCAGCTGTACTAATTTACCAAGAGTGGGAACAGCCTTGCCCTTCATGGATCACAGCTATATCCAAGGAGAATGAGTGTTTTAAAGCAGTGGGTTTGCTGGTTGAGAATCAGTTGGAGTCTGCAGGCTGTGCTGTGAGGAGGAAGGGTCAAGCTGGTGTGTGAGGGACAGACAGGGTCAGGTGGTAATGCAAGGGACAGGAAAGAGTTAGCTGGTCCTGCAGAAGGAAGAGAGAAGGAGTCAGAAGGCTGCGTGGAGCTGCCTGTGGGTAGGCAACAGAGAGAAAGGTGTGAGAGTTTTTAGGTAATTAGGGACTGATGACTGTGTCAGTCATGACTCCACCGTCAGTTGGTGCCCCCCATGAGGATGGGGTGACAATAAATGGTGACCCCAAAGTGATCCTGGCAGACAGCAGTGAGCTGTCCTAAGAGCAGTGAGAGGGTGCAGCCCAGCCCAACTGAGCCAGGCAGACCAAGAGCCTGAAGAGCAGACAGACCTGAGAGCAAAATAGGCAGACCTGAGAGCTTAAAAATCCAGACAAGTTGCAGCCAGGTGGACCTGAGAGCCTAAAAGCAATGTGGGCAGACCTGAGAGCCCAAGAGTCCAGATGACTTATGAGACACCGACCCCAAGGTCTGGCCGCAGGGTGCGGGATCCTGGGGCGGCACGTGCCAGTGTTGGCGGCAGCACGGCGTAGCTGGAAGCGGCGGCAGATTCAGAGCTGCACCAAATGAATGTAAGAAAAGCTTAGAGTGACCAACTAATGCAAAAAAAAAAAAAAAACAAAACAAAAAAAAAACAACAAAAACAACAACAAAAAAAAACCCAACCAAAAAAGGAGGTGACAGAACTCGAAGAGATGTTATGAAAATGAGTCTAGAACTGGACAGGGGGAAGTGTTGAAAAGAACAAGACAAGAAGGAGAGAAACAGCAAGCAGAGGTGTTGCTTCAGCTGACGGAAGATCTGAAATTGCAGAAGACAAAAGCAAGAAAAACTGGAAAAGGAACAAAATAAGTTACTGAAGCAGCAGTGGGAGCTAGAGACAGATTAGTTCTGTTATTCAGTTCAAAGTGTTTATTTGCAGGTGAAACATACATATTGTATTCAAAAGTTAATATTCCAAAAGCATAGTTCCACAGTATGAGATATCAATAGGCATAAATGCAAAAGATAATATTCCATGTAAGAGAATGATATTCTATGCTGTTGAAAGCAAGACTAAACCAAAACAAACAAAAAAGAGAGGGTTAACAATGAATGAGAAAGGAAGAGAAAAGGTTGTTATGCCACTGTAAACTTTCACTCTGAGTCTACATTTTAAATAACAAAGGTGCCTCATCTGAAGGAGGATTTCTCCTCAGGAGAAATGTCTTTTTGAAACTTTTCTTGGTTGCCAAGACCTGCCTCTATGTCAGGGACCTAGCCAACCTCAGAAGCACAGACACAGCACAAGGACTTTAATGACCCTCCCATGGGCTTGGTGTTGTTGACATCAGACTCAGTCCCTGAGAGTGTGCTCAAAAAACTTTTCAGGAACTCAAACTGAAACTTTAAAGTTTCTTGAAGTTTTAATGGGTCGCACTGAGGGACATGACTGAGAAAGTGTCCCCAGGTTCCAGTATGGGCAGAACACTGCAGGCAGTGAGGACAGGTGGGGACAAACAAGGCAAAGGTGTCTCTGATAATGAGCAAACCTGGCTGTGCTTCATGAATCCAAAGGGCCAAGGCCTGAGCCCCAGCCCCTGCCAAGGCAGATCCTGTCCCTCCCTCCTTGCTCAGGGCTCTTCCCAGGCCACTGGGATGTGGGGATGTGCAATGCCAAGGGCAGCACCATGGGGCAGCCCCTGCCAGGCTGCTGAGCAGGGACAAGGAGGCCATGAGGCCCCAGGCCTGCAAGGGTCACTTGTCCCCTCCTCCTGGCTCAGGCCCAGGGCCAGCAGCCATGGCCAAAGTGCTGCAGGCCAAAGTTGGCTCTGTCAGGGCCTTGCAGCTGCTGCCCATCCCTGTGCCCTCTGCAGCCCAGGCTGTCCTACGGTGTCCATGCCCTGTGCCTCTGTCCCTGCAGGCTGTCGTCACCCCCGGCTGCCCCAGCTGGCTGGGCCCTTCCTTTGCTGACAGCTCTGCGTCCTGCCTGCCTCTGCCTGGGCACACAGAGCCTTGGGCTGGATACCAAAAGGGTTCATTCCATTTTTACTGTTTCTGTGAACTTCTAGCACAGGAACAAGGCATGCAGGGCCTGCTTTCCCAGCAATGATGGTTGGAAGAAACGAAGACAATATCTGGCTCAAGGGTGCAGTGATAAAAAAAACAAAGAGGGAATGTGCAAACTTGAGATGGTTTTTATGGTTACGGCTAAATTGTAATGCACATGTAGTGACTGTATATAAGTAACACTGTTTTAGAATCACATGTCCATGTAAGGTTAGGAGTTACAGAACGTTAGACGTCAAGTCAGAATAAATGATGCCCTCTTTTACACTAAATTAGTGTTCAGGAGTCTTACTCTGTTATTTCAGGGATTTGGTGACAGTAGGGCCTCACAGGACCAAGGAGTCAACTGTGACACCTTGGAACCTCATGGAACCAAAATCCTTTTTGACACAGCAGGGCCACATGGAACCAATGGTCCATTGTGATACTGCAGATCCAAAGAGACCATTGGGACACTCCGGAACCTCATGGAATCAAAAATACATTGTGACAGAGAAAGGCCTCATGGAACCAAGAGTCCGTGGTGACACAGCAAGGCCTTGTTTGAGCAAGGAAACCATTGCTGATAGTACAGAAACTCATGGAACCAAGGGGCCACTGTGACACACCAGGGCTGCAGGGAATGGAAGGTCCATCGTGACAATGCAGATCCAAGGAGACCATGGTGACACTGTGGGGCCTCGTGAAACCAAAGGGGCCATTCTGACCCAGCAAGGTCTTGTGGAACCAAGGAGGCCATTGTGACACTGCTGAACCTCACAGAACCAAAGTGACCATGTTATACTGTGGGACCTCCTGGAACCAAGGGTCCATGGTGACACTGCTGAACCAAGGAGACTGTTGTTGGCAGTATGAAAGCTCATGGAACCAGAACTCCATTGTGACACAGCAAGGTCTCATGGAACCGAGGGTCCATTGCGACTCTGTGTGGCCTCATGGAACCACAAGCCACTATGAAACAGCGTGGCCACATGGAGCCAAGGGGCCATTGTGACTGAGGAACCTCATGGAACCAAGGGTCCATTGTTACATTCTGCTGCCCTGTGGAACCAAGGGGACCACAGTGACATTGCAGGGCCTCATGGAACAGTGGAGACTATTCTGACACTTTGGGTCCCACTGGAACCAAGGGGCCATTAGAGCAAGGCAGGGCCTCATGGAATCAAGGGGAGTACAGTGAACACTGTGGTTATTCATGGGATGAAGGGTCCAATCTGACACCGTGGAACCAAGGATACCATTGTGACACTATGGGGCATCATGGAACCAAGGGTCCATTGTGACACAGCGGGGCCTCATGAAACCCTGGGGGCCATTTGCACACCTTGAGGCCCCGTGAAACCAAAGGGCCGTTGTGGCACTTCAGAGCCCTGGGGAACCAAGGGTGACATAGTGACACTGTGGGGCTCAGTGAAACCAGTGGTCTGTTGTGACACTGCAAGGCCTTATGGAATCATTGAGGTTATTATGACACTACAAGGCCTCATGGAAACAAGGAACCATTGTGACACTGGTGTCTTGGCAGGCCAAGGGGCAGTTGTCACACTGTGTGGCACCATTGAACCAAGGATTCCATTGTGACACTGCAAGGCCCCATGGAACTGAGGATTCATGTAACAGTGCAGGACAGCATGGAACCACATGTCCATTGTGACATTGCAGAGTCTCATGGAATCCTGGAGGCCATTATGACAGTCTGAGTTCTTGTTGAATCAAGGGGCTCTGCAGGGCCTCACAGAACCAAGGAGACCCTTCTAACGTTGTGAGTCCCCATGGAACCAAGGCTCCATTGTGATACTGTGGTACCAAGAAAACCACTGTGACTCTGCAAGGCCTCATGGAAACAAGGGGCCAGTGTGACACATCTGGGCCTCATGGAACCAGGGGGCCAATATGACACCACCATTGTGACGCTGCAGGGCCCCATGGAAACAAGGGGCCAGTGTCACACTGCAGGGCCCCATGAATCCAAGGGAACAGGTAACAGGTCTGGTTGGCTTGGCCTGTCTGGTCCAACTGACCTTGGCATGTCAAGGGTCTCTTCTGATGTACCCCTGAATCACTGGGGCTCTGGGCTTTCCTTCACATGGAAAAGAGCTGCCCTTCTCATTCAAGCATCCATGGCCAAAATCAGATTCCCCCTGCAAATTTCCCATTATCCTGGGATTGCTCCCAGACAAAAGCTGCCATTACCGACTAGTCTGGATGACCTTGTCTTCCTCAGAGCTGGGTCTCACCTGCCTTCAAATACTGATGCTCTGTGCTTTCCTTCCTATGGAAATAACTGTCCTCCATGCACAGGTACCCATGGCCAAATTTGGTACTTCTACTCCAAAGTTCCTATATGCAAGGGTTTCTCCCAGACAAAAGCTGCCATTACAGACAGCTCCGGCTGGCCTTGGCCTCGGCCTCCTGAGGGCCAGCTCTCACCTGCCTTCCAAACACTGGGGTTCCGCCCTTTCCTTTCTATGGAAAAGAATTGGCCTTCTCCTCCAGGCAAAAAGGGCTGAAATTGAGATTCAACATTCCAAATTTCCAATATGCAAGGGTTTCTCCCAGACAAACCTGCCAGGACAGACAGGTCTGGCTGACCTTGGCTTTGGGTGACTGCAGTTCATCAGCCCCTGAAACACTGGGGCTCTGTGCTTTCCTTCCTGCAGATACCTTTGGAACACAGTGGGGCCCCATGGAACCATGGAGACCATTGTAAACCTTTGAGGCCTTCTGACATGAAGGGGCCATGGTGACACTGTGGGGACCCTGTGGAACCAAGGGGCCCTTGTGACACTGCAGGGTACCATGGATCCCAGGGACAAGTGTGACACTGTGGGAATTCATGGAACCAAAGGGATCACTGTGGCACTTTTGGGCTGCATGGTCCCAAGGGGCCAATGTGAGGCAGCAGGGCTTTGTGGAACCAAGAGGCCATTGTTGCATTACAGGGCCTGGTGGAACCACAGGGCCATTGTGATCCTGCAGGGCACTGTGGATCACTGAAGACCATGGTGACACTGCAGGGCCCCACAGAACCAAAGGGCCATTGTGACCCTGCTGAGCCTCATGGAACCACAGGGCCACTGCAACACTTCAGAAGCAAGGAGAACATTGTGACAGGACTGAGACTCATGGAACAGGTCTGGCTGGTTTGGACTCCGAGGGACCACCTGACAGGTCCAACTGATCTTGGAATGCTGAGGGCTGCCTCTCATCAGCCCCTGGAGAACTGGGGGGCTCTCTGATTTCCTTCCTATGGGAAAGAACTATCTGTTTTTCCAGGTGCCCACAGTCAAAATTGATACTCCCCCTGAAAAATTCCCTCTATGCAAGGGTTCCCCCAGACAAAAGCTGCCAGGACAGAGCTCTGGCTAGCCTTGGCCTCTGCTGGTCACCTCTCATCTCAAGGAAGCCTTGAGGAAAGGATTTAACAGGTTTGACTGCTGGAACATCAATGATTCTCTCATCCTCTGAAAAACTCAGATGCTCTTCTGATGCTCTTCTCAGATGCTCTTTTTCTCATTGTGTATTATGCATCCAATATTATTGTCAGCTAAAAACAATATTATTCTTACCAGTCTTCCAGTGTTATCTGACACAAAGCACCCCCTCTACATGTGGATCCAAGTCACCTGGATAAGCAAACACAATAAAGAATGCAGCAGAAATTCTTTGTCTCTGCTCCCATCTGTCACATCTCCTCTGGAGCTGGAGGTGCAGCCCCAGCACTTGGGAGGGCTCCAGGGGTCACAAGCTCAGCTCCCACACAGAGAACTTGTGGAGCCTGGGGTGCTTTTCTTGGCCCCTGCACGCTCACCCAGCCTGAGATGGACACTGATGGTGTCTCTGCCAGGCTCTCTCAGCCCAGCCCAGCTCCCTCCAAGCTCTGCCAGCTGCCCTGAGCTCTCTGCAGCACCAAGGGCCTCTCCCCAGCACAGCCCAGCCAGCTCTGGCCCCACAGCTCTGCTCAGGGCAGGCTGCTCTGGGCAGGGGCCCCACGGCCTCAGCCCCTCGCAAGGGCACAGCAGCAGCTGCAGCTCCCAGAGGGCTCAGCCCCAGCCATGGGCAAGGTGCTGGCCCAAGGGAAAACCAGGCTCCCTGGGTGCCCTGCTCCCCTCTCCCTGAGCTCCTGAGAGCTCTGCAGCCCCTGCTGCCATCCCATCTGCCCAGGCCAGCACAACAGCCCCGGCCTTGGGGCCCTCAGGAGCTGCTCCTGCTGCAGGCCCAGGGCCCATCCCAAAGCTGGGGCAGCCAGAAAGCTGTGCCCATTTCTGTTCATTGGTGCTCTGATCAGGATGGCTCCTCAGCCCCTTGGAGGCTGCTGGTGAATTTTACTTTTCCAGAGGCCTCTTCTTCCTTGAGCTCTTCAGTTCAGGAATTCATTGACAAAGGCTTTATTTGTTCAAAATACCAAAACAAGACGAACCCATGGGAATAACTCAAGTCTTCAATACTTCTGTGGTTAATTAGACAGATTTCAGAAGTGTATGCAAAGTGAATATACTATATTGAAAACAACGAAGAGAGAATTGTTTTGTCTTGTTTGGTTTTCTTTTCCCATTTATAGACTGATATCAGCTATCCCTAGTTGATATTGATTCCCAGCACCTCCTTGTGCAGTCTGAATAGATCTGAAAATCAAGACACTTCATGGCTGATGTGATGGTTTTATTACTTGCTATTTTTATATGATTAGGAGAACATAAAGAGTAAAACAGGCTTACTTTAAAATTACAAGGATAGTCTATTTATACATACTGAATGACCGAAAATCAGAAAAAAAAGGAAAAAAAACAGATGAAACTTTTAAAATATCCTTTTTTTCTTCTACAAGTGTTCACTTTTTTACATACAACATAAAGAGACAAAACTTGTAATTTCAGTCAGTTTTATTATTTAAAATAATTTTTATTAGTTTTTTTAGGAAAGGAGGTTTTTTGGGCTTTATAGAGACATTGTCTCAAGAGGAACAATTTTTTGGTGGTTTTTATGTTATACATTTGTAACTACTTGAAAAGAATTTTTGTAAACTGTGAAATTTTACTTTTTAGCAGTTTTTTTAATACTGCATATGGGCTAATTTGCTTATTACGGGTATTGTTTTAAAGATGATTTTTTTAGTATAATACAAAGATTTTTTTTATTTTAAAATTATTTTTATTTTGAAAACTAAAAGTTTTGGATTTTTTTCTTTAGGAGCAAAGAGCTTCATATTACTTTTAACTAGAACTTTCTGGTTTTTTTAAACAGTATTCATATGTTACAGGAAAAACAGTTTATTTTATATATTTTATTAGAAATGTTTAGCTAAATTAGGTTACTCTTTTTTTTCTTTAAATAGTTTTTTTTAACTTTTTTAATTGACTTTAGTTTCATGTTGTGTTCCTTTATGGTTTAATTATTTTGTCTGTCCTCACTCCGGGAAGGGTCAGTGCTTTGGAAGTTTATTTGCTGGCAGAAAGAGTTAAAGCTCGCTCAGACTTGCGGTGGGTACGTGGTCGCTGCCTGCGGGAGCTGCAAAGATCTCAAGGCCCTGCCGGTGGAGAGGCTGCTGGATGTTTGTTTTTTTTTTTTAGCTTTGGATTTTGTGGCTTGGGCAGCTCAGAGCTGCTCCCTGAGGCCTGAGGAAGAAGCAGGGGGGAACATCCCCCCAGCCCCGCCGGCGACACGGGAGCTGCCGGGGCTTTTCCTGCCCTCCCTGGCTGCTGCTGCTCTCGGGCCCAGGCAGGGCCGGGCTGCTCCCCCGCGGGGCAGCGGCTCCCGGAGGCCCGGCCGGGCCCGGCCCGGCTGCTGAGGGGCAGCGGGGCCTGGCCCAGCCCGACTCCCGCAGGATGTGACCTGGGCGCTCACCCAGGGAAAAGAGGGCGGCTCCTACACATTTTCAGTTCTGTATGGGTATTACCAAAAGTCGCGTTTTGTTTTCTCAGTGGTTAAACTACATGCCAATAGCCAAGATCTGGTTCTTGATAGGTTTATTCTTTTTAAAGAAATTTAAAGGTTTTAACTGGAACTAAACTGCGTTAACTTATGACAATATCTACTCCTCGTCTTTTGTGAAATATACATATAAAATTATTATTAAAATTACATACTTTTATGTTCTTAAACAATAAAAGCTATTTTACTTTTAGATAGCTTACTATAATTTTACTTAACATACTAATACTTGCTTTGTTTTTAGATTTTTTTCAATTAATTTTATTTTATGGTTTTTATTAAATTGTTATTAAATGTTCGTATTTTTTTACCAAAAGTCACATTTTGTTTTCCCAGTAGTTAAACTACATGCCAATAGCCAAAAACTAATTCTTGACAGGTTTATTCTTTTTAAAGAAATTTAAAAGTTTTAACTAAAACTAAACTGCATTAACTTATAACAGCTGCCAATCAATCAGACTTTGTCCCTGCTCCCACCCCAGCATTTCCCTCATCCAGCCCCTGGGACTCAGAGCAGCTGAGGAATGGAGTCACACCCAGGGCTGTCCCCAGGGCTCAGGACTGGGGCCAGGTCAGGTCAATCTCTTGATGGATGATCTGGATGAGGGCCATCGAGGGCACCCTCAGTCAGTTCCCAGGGAACCCAGGCTGGCTGGAAGTGTGGCTGTGCTGGAGGGCAGGAAGCTCTGCAGAGGGATCTGGACAGGCTGGAGCCCTGGGCCCAGGACAATGGGATGAGGTTCAGCAAGGCCAAGGGGCGGATCCTGCCCTGGGCTCACAACCACCCCAAATCCCTGGCTGTGCCCTGCCCCTGATCCCCACAGCCTGTCCTGTTCCCTTCATCCCTGCATGGCCAGGGACTTTCTGGGACAAGGCAGCTCTGCTCTGGCTATGGAGGGAGGTCCAAGTGGGAACCACAACTCATCATTTTTGTGTTCTTTGGGGTCAGGAACTGGTGGGACTCAGAGGCACAGAAAATATCTCTTCATTGCCAACATAAAAAATGGAAACATGATATGATTTAAGAAACATTGAAACTCTTCCCTCAGCAATGTGAGACATTCCAGCAACATGCATCCAGAATTTACAAGGGATTTCTGTACAAAACCAATTTTAGACAAAGATGATTCTATGATAGATGTTAACACCATTCAGTTCTTTAATAGGGATTCTCTGTGTGAAGTGGGGATAAAAGCCTGAACAATTCCTGATTTGCAAAGCTGTCAGTGGTGGATGGAGCAGGGGGTCAGGCTGCTTTTGGTGTTGACGAAATGCTGAAAGCAGCCTGACTCATTGCATCTCCCCCTGTCCTGGCTGATCTCTCCTCTTGCCCATTCCACCCATTGTCTTTTGTCTCCCAGCAGGCTCCCGGTGAAGAGACTGGCTCTCTGTTGTCCATCACCTCCTCAGGGGCACTGCCAGGCTGAGATGAGGAGCCCCTCAGCCTTCCCTGCTCCCCAGGCTGGACAAGCCCAGCTCCCTCAGCCTCTCCTGACAGCCCAAGGGCTGTAGCCCCACCTTGGAGCCCTTCCCTGACCCTGCTGCAGCTGCCAGACATCTTTCCTGCCCTGGGCAATCCAACCCAAGCCACAGTGACCTGGAGAATCCATGTCCTTGATGTCCTGGTCACACAGCCCAGCCCCTTGTCCCCGTGTCAGGCTCTGGGGGTTGATTTGTGGAACATCCTTGGGGGAGGCTGCAGTGCTGGGGGCAGGGGCTTTCAGGGGGACAGGGGACCCTGATGGGCCCAAGTAGCAGGGGAGAATTCTCTAGGAGGGAAACTGTGAGGGGGAGCTGGGGCAGAGTGACAAACCCAGTGACCTCACACAGCCCTCCTGTGATGCTATAGCCCCTCCATGAAGTCACACAGCTGGTCTCTGATGTCACAACCCACTCTCTGATGTCACACAGCCACCCTGTCTTGTCACAGCAAACTCTGTGATGTCATAGGCTGCTCTATGATGTCAGACCTTTGCCCTGTGATGTCACAACTGGCTCTGTGATGTCACACACATGGCCCATGATGCTACAACTCCTCCATGACTTCACATAACCCATTCTGAGATGTCATAGCCCACTCTGTGACCTCATGTTTCCAGATGATCAATGGTCTGCACCCGGTGAGCTAACACAATGCTCGTTCTCCAAAACCATGGCCCATGGAAACCACACAATGCCCATTGTGTAAGAAGGGGAACTGGAAGTTCAGCAGCCTCAGTGTCCTGCCAGCTCAGCCAGGCTGACTGGAACATTGGGATCTGTGACCACCAGGGACCACCAGAGAGACCCCCAGGGCAGAAGAGGGCATGCAAAAGGGGAGGGGAAATGTGTTAATGATTTCAGGGAAATGATTATCAGATGTATGTTCAGTCTGGGACAAGCAATGAATATGTATCCAAAATACAGAATATAAACAGAAACTTTCCTGTGCTCAGCATTCATGGCTTTGGAGGAGCTGTCCCCCCGTGCATCCAGCTGAATAAAGAATGCTGCTTCTGAATGCTACATTGGTGTGAAGGAGTTTTTGATTTTACTGAACTTTTGGTAACACTCCCACTGCCAAGGAAAGCTCTGATTGCTGCTGTTCACAAACAGAGCAGGGCTGCTGGGAGATCACAGAATCACAGAACGACCAGGTTGGAAGAGACCTCCAAGATCATCGAGTCCAACCCAGGCCCTAACACCTCAACTAAACCATGGCACCGAGTGCCACATCCAGTCTTTTGTTAAACACATCCAGGGATGGTGGTGCAACCACCTCCCCAGGCAGGCCATTCCAGAACTTTATCACTCTTTCCATGAAAAACTTTTTCCTACTATCCAACCTATATTTACCTTGGCACAGCTTGAGACTGTCCCCTCTCCTTCTGTCAGTTGCTGCCTGGAGAAAAAGACCAACTCCCACCTGACTGCAACCACCCTTCAGGAAGTTGCAGAGAGTGATAAGGTCACCTTTGAGTCTCCTTTTCTCCAGGCTAAACAACCCCACCTCCCTCAGCCATTCCTCACAGGAGTTGTGTTCCAAGCCCCTCACCAGCCTCGTTGCCTCTTCTGGATGCGCTCAAGCATCTCAATGTCCATCCTGAACTGAGGGGCCAGAGCTGGACACAGCACTCAATGTCCTTCCTGAACTGAGGGGCCAGAGCTGGACACAGCACTCAATGTCCTTCCTAAACTGAGGGGCCAGAACTGGACACAGCACTTGAGGTGAAGCCTCACCAGTGCCGGTCACAGGGGAAGAATGACCTCCCTGCTCCTGCTGGCCACACCATTCCTGATCCAGGCCAGGAGCCATTGGCCTTCTTGGCCCCCTGGGCACACTGCTGGCTCATGTCCAGCCTGCTGTCCATCAGTGCCCCAGGTCCCTTTCTGCCTGGGCACTGTCCAGCCACACCGTCCCCAGCCTAGAGCACTGCAGGGGGTTATTGTGGCCAAAATGCAGGACTGGGCACTTGGACTTATTAAACTTCATCTTATTGGACTCTGCCCACCCATCCAGCTGCTCCAGGTCTCTCTGCAGAGACCTCCTACCTTCCAACGGATTGACACACGCTCCCAGCTTAGTGTCCTCTGCAAATTTACTGATGAAAGACTCAATACCCTCATCCAAGTCCTCAATAAAAATATTGAACAGAACTGGCCCCACCACAGACCCCTGAGGAACACCACTCCTGACTGGCTGCCAGCTGGATGCAGCACCGTTCCCCAGCACCCTCTGGGCCCGGCCATGCAGCCAGTTCTGAACCCAGCAGAGAGTGCTCCTGTCCAAGGCACGGGCTGCCAGCTTGTCCAGCTTCACCACAAGGACAACTCACTGACCACACCCACTGAGAACACCCACTAACTACCCTCATTGACCATCCCTTACTGACCACACCCTTTGACCACACCCAATGACTACACCCACTGTGCACACCCACTGACGACTCCCCACTGACCACCCCACTGACCACTCCTCACTGAGCAACTCAATCAACAACCCCACTCAAAACCCCAATGACTACACCCCACTGACCACCCCACTGACCAACACCACTGACCACACTGCAGTGTCCACCCACTGACCACACCCACTGACTACAGCTTACTGACCACACCCACTACCCATTGCACACTGACCACACCTCAGAGACCACATCCACTGATTACACCCATTGACCACACCAACTGACTACACCCACTTACCACACACACTGACCATCCCACTGAACACACCCCACTGACCACACCCACCCCATTGATCACATCCAGTCACATCCATCAAAATGGCCTCACCCACCGCTTTGACAACACCCTAAAATAGCCACACCTGCTCCATTGATTACATCCCTCACATTGACCACTCTTATCCCAATGACCGCACACCCACATTGACCACACCCACCACAGTGACCACACTCATCCCATTAACCCCACCTACTCTCCAATGATCCCATCTTTGTGACCACACTGACCACACCCATCCCACTGATCACACCCATTGACCACACCCAATGACCACACCCATTGCCACACCCACTTCCCACCCTAATGACCACTCCACTGACCATACCCACTGACCAAATCCTCTGACAACCCCCATTGACCATCCCTCACTAACAACACCCTTTGACCACACCCAGTCACAACACCCAGTGCCCACACCAACTGACCACTCCCCGCTGATTACCCCACTAACCACTCCCCACTGACCACCCCGATGACCACACCCTAGTTCCTACCACACTGACCGCACCAATTAGCCACACCAACTGAAAACACTCCACTGGCCATACCCACTGAGCAGACCCCCATTGTCTACACCCAGTGCCCAGACATCCACTGACCACACCCACTGACCACTCCCACTGACCACACCCTCTGACCGCAGCCAATGACTACGACATTGACTACATCCATTTACCACACACCACTGACCAAACCCACTGACTACACCTCACTGACCACCCCCACTGAGCACACCCACTGACCACCCTAATGACTACACCCATTGATCACACGCACTTCCCATCCCAATGATAACCCCAATGACCACACCCCAGTGTCCATTCCCACTGACCAACCCAGTGACTGCATCAATTGACCTAACCCACTGAATACCCCAAATGACCATTGTACTGTGCACACCCAATGACAAACTGAATGACCACTGCCCACTGACCACCCCACTAACGACACCCCAATGACCACATTCACTGATGGCACCCACTGGCTACCCCAATGACCACACCCCACTGCCCATCCCAATGACCACCCAAGGACAAGGGTGTCCTTTCCAGGAGGAAATACGTGGCTGGGAGGAGCCAGTCGGTGGTGTTGTAATTTTCCCTGTATATTATTTGTTTTATCTCTTCTGTTATCAATATTGTTTCTGTTCCTAGTTGTTTCCTATCTTGCTGCTGTTCCCAGTAAATTGTTCTTAACCCAGCCTGGGATCTTTGCCTTTTGTCCTTTCAATGGGAGGCTGGAGGACAGCGAGTGGTGGCACGGTTTTAGCGGGAGCAGGAAATTGGGGAATCCCATTCCTAAAGCCCGGCCCGTGGAAACCGAGCATCCCAGCTGGTGCCAGCCTTCGTGTTCATGGCAACCACCCCTGGCATGGGGTCTGCATGGAGCTGCCAAGGGACTGATCATAGCAACAGGGGGCTGGTGGTGGTTGCCATGGAAACTGACCAGAGTACCTGCGATGCTTGCCTGCAAAGGAACCGAGCTGTCCCAGGCCCTCAGAGGGGTTCCATGGGGACTTGCCAAGAGTCTCCAGGCTCTCCACAGCTGGAATGTCACAGGCACAGACAGGGGCTCCATGGAGACCTCCCAGGGGTTTCTGGGGATGGCCAAGAGCCCTGTGGTCAGAGGCAGTCACAGCCATTCCATGGTGACATCCCAGGGCACCTGGGGCTGCAAAGGCACCCATCTGTCACAAGCACTCATGGGGGCTCCACGGTGACATCCCAGGAGTCCCCAGCCTGCCAAAGAGCCGGGATGTCCCAGACACTCACAGGGCTTCCTGTCATGGGCAGAGTGGGAGCAAAAGCTTTCTTCATTGGAGAAACTCCTGCTGAGTCATGAGGTGGAGAAATGGCACCGAAGAACCACCATGGATCCTCAAACCCCTCCAGGATACCAAGACTTTTAAAATTCCATCTAAGAGAGGAGACTGGGAGCACCTGGTTCCAGTCCTAGCCCCAGACTTGGTCAACCATTTATGTGTAAAAGACAGGAGAGGTGGAATTGAACTGAAATGCAATTTGTCCCACAGGATTAACGATGGAATACCAGATATAGTTACATAAATACAGCTAGGATTGATTCTGATCAGGATTAGACAGAAAGATTTATTTACATCACAGAGTAAATTAAAACAAAGAGTTATTTACTCCAGAATACAGGAGCTATAACAATTATTAGACTATAGTGCTCAAGGAAGCAATTTTCAAATAAACAGCGCCTTGTTGGAGTTGTTTGAGCTCATTCCAGGCAAAGCCTCCTGTTCCAGCAGGAACTGCCTTTCCTGTGCCAGGACCAGGACAGATCCTGCTGCAGGAAAAGCCCCAGGCCAGGCCCAACAGAGTGAAGGCCAGAAATGTCTCCTTGGGGTGCTTTCCAAGGACACTTGAACTGATGGGAGTTGCTGTGGCACCCAAACCCAGCAGTGGGGTCAGTGCAGTGTCCATGGCCACAGCCCCTTGCAATGGCCCAGGGCAGGTTGGGATGATGATCCACCCTCACTCCTGGCCCAGGCCAGGGTGGCACTGCCCTTCCCCACAGCCTGTCTGCACTGAAGCACTTCCAGGGCTCTCTGCATTTCCCTTCCCCTCACTCTTGGCTCACTCACACACCTCCCAACAACCCACCTGGAGTTTTCAGCTGCAAGGAGTTCAAAGCTTCTCTGTCCTTCAGGAGCTGGTTTAATTCTGCCTTCAGCCAACTCTGGGTTTGTGTTTATTGTAGAACTTCCTGTGTGTCTAAAACATTCCTTGCATGGTTCTGCCTTGGGGAAGGGGAACCTCCTTGGTGGCACCTTGGGCTTGGCACACACTTGAGGAGATTGTCTGAAAATTAGGAGTTTCAGATGGCTAAGAAAGGAATTAAACCCCTCTTTGGCTGCGTGCATCCAGTTCTCTGAGCAAAGCAGTTCCCAGGTGAGTGAGGAGAGACAGGATGAGGTTTGGGGAATGTAAAGCAAGGTTGTCCACATAGCGTCAGACCTCAAAGCACAGCTTCTCTGAGCAGGCCAGACTTCCTTGGGAGAGACTCTGGATCAATTCCAATCACTGAATGCTACAATCAGCTCTTTTTTAAAGAGAAAAATACACCCTTAAAAATAGGAATGTGGATTTCTTAGAAGTTCTTTGAAATATTTCTCCAGAACTCTAGGACAAAAGACTTCCTAATGAACTGCACCAGACCAGAGGGAAATCAAGGCACAGTCATGGTGTCTCAGGACTTGTTTGATCCTAATGAGCCCCATGGTGCATTTGGTGCTGAGCCCTTGAACCTCAGGGCCTGAGAGGAGATTCCACAAACCTTTCCAGGAGTCCAAGTCAGAAGAAACACAAAAAGTGTCTTGAGGCATTAATGGGTTGCACTGAGGTCCATCCCCAACACAGGCTCCTCATGGATTCCATGAGGAGAGAATTGGAGGCCAGGATTGCACAAAAAACTCTCAGAAACTCAGTGTGGGCAGGAAAACCCAAAGTACCTTAAACACTTTGAGTATCTCAAAGAAATAATGAGCCCTATTGAGTATCAATGTTAACTCTCTCAAGGGACCAATTAAAGCAGATAGTTGGAGGCCAGGATTGCACAAACTTCTCAGAGACTCAGTGTCCAAAAAAAGTTCTTCAATAAACTTTGAGTACCTTAAAGTAATAATGAGCCCCACTGAGTGTTTTTACTGACTAAGAATCCCAAGGAACTTGTTAAAGTAGATAATTGGGGCCAGGATTGCACAATCTTTCTCACAGAATCAGATTTAAAAGGGAAATACCAAGTACCTTCAAATAACTGAAGTACCTTGAAGGATTAATGAGCCCCACTGAGTATTGTTACTGACAAAGCCTCTCAAGGGACTAATTAAAGCAGATAGTTGGAGGCCATGATTGCACAAACCTCTCAGAGACTCCAAGGCAAAAGCCAAACCCAAAGTTCATTGAAGAACCTGCAGAGCCTGGGAGCATTCAGGAGCCCCCCAGGGCCATTCCTGACCAGGGCTCCCCAGGGACTCCTTCCAGCACATCCTTGAGGCCACTGGGCTGTCAGGGGGATGCTGAGGGCAGGACAAGGGGCTGAGAGTGCCCAGCCTTGCTGGGGCTGTGCCAGGAGGCCCCAGGGCCTCAGGACAAGGTGTCTCCTCACAGCCCTTGGTGGCACAGACCCTGCTGTGCCCCAGGGCACCATGACTTGGCTTCTCTTTGTCCCCTCCTGGCATCACTGCCTCCAGTTCTCTGCTCTGCCTGGGGCCTGGGGACACTTGCTCTGTCCTGTCCCTCACTGGGACCCATTAAAACTTCCAGAAACTTTGGAGTTGGAGTCTGACTTGGAGTTCTTGAGAGGTTTCTTCATCTCCCTGTCAGCAACCGATGTTCAGGGCCTCAGCACAAGCCCCAAGAGGGTCATTAAAGTCCTTGTGCTGTGCCTGTGCTGCTGAGCTCCTGGCACAGAGACAGCTCCTGGCAACCAAGAAGAGCTTTAAAACACATTTCTCTTGCTGAGCAGCTCTTCTCCCAGCCCAGCAGGGCTGGGGCACTGCCTGCAGCCACCCCAGGCACAGCACAGAGGCACAGAGAGCTTCAATCACTCAGGGCTGGGAAGGTGCTGAGAAGTGACTGGGGGAGAATCACTGCCAGCCCTTGGCACAGGAACCTCTGGCTGCAGGACAATGCAGCTGCAGCTCCTGCAGGGATCTCCTCAAGCTGGAACATCCCAATGCCTACAGATTCTGTGAGTACATTCTCTGATTATCTCTTGTGTAGAGCAGCCAGGGGTGCCCAGGGCTGTCCTGCAGAGCAGGGTCCTGCAGCCCAGGGTGCTGTGCTGGCCCAGGGACTCTGCTGCCTGCCAGGGACAGCTCTCAGCCGGCCCAGGGAGCTGCTCCCAGCGCTGGGGAGAAGCTGTGGGGGGAAGGAGCCACTCTGAGCAGGGCAGGTGCTGCTGCTGAGAGGTGCTGTGTGGGGCAGGGCTGCTCCCAGCTCCACACCAGCCTGGGCACAGCTCCAGAGGACACTTCCCAAAAGAAGGTGAGCCTGGGATTGCTGTAAAGATCAGGAGCTTTCCTGAGAATATTTTCAGTTTCCAGCTTGGATACGGGTGGGAAAGTTGGGTGATGACAAAAGTATTTTTGCTTTTTATACATTTTTCATATATTCGTAGCTCTGTTAACTGCTATTATATAGTTATAAAACTATAATCTTTAATTAACTCTATTCAACTATTATTACATACTTAGAAAAGTATAATCCTTACTTAACTCCAGTATGTTTCCTACCCTTTCTCTTAGATTTTAGAACAATAAGCAGACCTTCTAAATACCATCCTGAACTACTGCATAATCCTTATTATCAGGAAGAGGACCTACAAGAAGTACAGTTTGGTTTTTAACCAGAGTGTGAGCAATCATAAAAAAGTGGAGAAAAGTAGCCCTTGGACCTGCTTCAATGGGTTGACCCAGGAGTGTGTAACTAGGGCAATTGAATCTCCTATTGGATGTTCCTGTTAAATATCCTAATTAATCAACCTTAATAAATTGTTGAAATCAGGCGCTGGGTGTGCCCCATACCCATTGGGACACCTGGGAGCTTCCAATAAAGGTCTGGTTTTTACTTTACTGTTCTAATAATGCGACAAGGGTTTGTTTGCTTTTTTTTTTTTCCTTTTTTTGTCTTTTGATTATAGGTAACAGGAGGATGAGAGCAGCAGAACAAGAATTGCAATCACAGAATCACAGAACATTCTGAGTTGAAAGGGACACTCAGGATCATCAAAGGAATGTTTGAACATTTACAGAGACCCCAGAACTGAAACTTTGGATGGTCAGTCTCTCTGCTGGGAGACTCCTAAAGGGCCTTCAGCCCCTCCTCAGCCCTGGACAGCAGCAGCATCACCTTTGCAGGGCCCAGCAGGGCTCTCCTGAGCTGCCCTTGCCCACCTGCAGACAGAGCCTGCCCCAGCCAGGGCCCTGCAGACAGGCAGGTTTCTGTAGGGCTGGGCCCAGGGCACAGAGGGTGGGATGGGCTCTGTCAGCGCTGGCAGGGACAAGGCTCCTCTCAGCAGGGAAATGTCCAGGCCCAGGGAGATGCTCAGGGAAGGAGAGGGGGCTGAAGAGAGCAGTGCTGGGGGCAGGAGGGCACTGTTGGTGTGTGGGAGGTGCCGTGCACAGCTGGGCACGGGAACACTGTCCTGAGTGCCCGGCTGTCTCTGCCCTGCCCTCCCAGGCACAGCCCCACCACATCTTCTCTTGGTTCTGCACTGCCCTGATATAGTCCCTGTCATCTGGTGCTCTCTGGGAGGCTCTGGCATTGGCAGCAGCTGAGTCAGGCACTGCCCTTGGGATTGCTGCCAAGCAGCTGTGTCCATGGCCATGGGGTGTCCAAGCTTCCCTGGAACCTGTGGGGCTGTGGGCAAAGCAGTCCATGGGAAAGGGGACTGAGCTGAGCCCCCTCCCTGAGATCCCATCATGGGCACACCCAGGGATCTCCTTGCTGTGTCCTTGCAAGCTCTGAGCTGCCCTCCTGGCTGCAAATCTGTGCCAGAGCCCCTCGCAGTTCCCTGAATGTGCCCCAGGGAAGTGCAGAGATGCCAGAGCTGAGGAAATGCTGCTGGGTTTGCCAAGGGAGCCGTGAGTGTCCTTGGCAGAAGGGGGTGCTGAGACCTTGCCCAGAGCCCTTTGGAGAGGGGGAGACATTCAGAGACCCCTCTGGTCTGGGCAGGGTCTTGTTTATCCCAGGATGACCCGGGAGTGTGACTGTGCTCTGATTGCAGCCAAAGCTGCAAACCCAGGGCAGCTGGGAACAAGCCCATCCAGCCCCTCACCTTCTCTAAGCCACAGGGAATCCTTTGCCTCTCACATCTCTCAGTGGCAAACTCTGAGTGCAGCAGAAATGCTGGGAATTTCTCGACCTCAGAGAACCAGGAATGATGTGTGGGCTGGAAACTAATGGCTAAAATTCCTTCCTTTTCTCCATGTCCTTTAGAAGTGGGAGTGCAGATGGCAACAAGCCTGTCTGCATTAGGAGTGATTCCCCTGACAAATCCTGAATATCCAGCCTTGTCCCTCTGCCACATGGCCACAAACACAGGGCAGCAGGGCAGGGATGGCTCCTGGAGAGCCCCATGCACAGGCCTGGCTGCTGCTGGCACACTCAGACAGCACAACTGGAGCTCAGGCAGGGACCTGGGTGAAGGTTTTCCCAGAGCAGGAACAAGGGTGGGTGAGGCACAGTGAGACAGTCTCTAGACTGGAATGGCCCTGGTTTGGCTCAAAGGAGCCTCTGCTGACTTGTCACTGTCCTTTCTCCATGAACAGGTCCCCATGTGCAGCCAGAGCAAATGTCCAACAGCAGCTCCATCAGCCACTTCCTCCTGCTGGCATTGGCAGACAGGCGGCAGCTGCAGCTCCTGCACTTCTGCCTCTTCCTGGGCATCTCCCTGGCTGCCCTCCTGGGCAATGGCCTCATCATCAGCGCCGTAGCCTGCGGCCACCACCTGCACAGCCCCATGTTCTTCTTCCTGCTCAACCTGGCCCTCACCGACCTGGGCTGCATCTGCACCACTGTCCCCAAAGCCATGCACAATTCCCTCTGGGGCACCAGGACCATCTCCTACACAGGATGTGCTGCACAGATGTTTTTCTTTCTGTTCTTAATTGTAGCAGAGTTATATCTCCTGACCATCATGTGCTACGACCGCTACGTGTCCATCTGCAAACCCCTGCACTACGGGATCCTCCTGGGCAGCAGAGCTTGTGCCCACATGGCAGCAGCTGCCTGGGCCAGTGCCTTTCTCACTGCTCTCATACACACAGCCAATACATTTTCCCTGCCCCTGTGCCATGGCAATGCCCTGGGACAGTTCTTCTGTGAAATCCCTCAGATTCTCAAGCTCTCCTGCTCTAAATTCTACCGCGGGGAAGTTGGGCTCATTGTGTTTTCCATTTCTTTATCATGTGGTTGTTTTGTGTTCATTGTTTTCTCCTATGTGCAGATCTTCAGGGCTGTGCTGAGGATCCCCTCTGAGCAGGGACGGCACAAAGCCTTTTCCACCTGCCTCCCTCACCTGGCCGTGGTTGCCCTGTTCATCAGCACTGGCACATTTGCCTACCTGAAGCCCCCCTCCATCTCCTCCCCATCCCTGGATCTGTCCCTGTCAGTTCTGTACTCGGTGGTGCCTCCAGCCCTGAACCCTCTCATCTACAGCCTGAGGAACCAGGAACTCAAGGCTGCAGTCTGGAGACTGATGACTGGCTCATCTCAGAAACATTAAACTGCTTGACAATTACTCCAAGTCACTTGTAAATAAAAGTCATCTTTGATACCTCCTGTTGTTGTTTTTCTTTTGGTTTTTTTTTTTCCTGTGTTTTGCTTTTTTCATATAGTCAATAAAGAAATGTCATTGTTTGTGCCATTTCTCATTTTGTTTCTCTCCACGTTCCCTGCGGCCACAGACTGTGTCAATGAGGGTCTGCACTCTTGATGGCTTTAAAGGAACTCAAGGATCCCCCAGCCAAGTTTTCTGCAGAGATGCCCCTTTGGTTCCCTTCTCTGCAGCTGCAGCAGGAATGTCTGTGTGCAGTGCTGGGGGCAGATCAGTGCTGGCACAGCAGCTGTGCCCAGCAACAGCAGCACTTGGTGCTGCCAGTGCTGCTGCCGTGGCCCTGCCCCGCTGCCCTCCTGGCCCTGGTGTTGCTGTAGGGCCTGAGTGCTCTCGGGGCCGGGCACAGGGCTGGGGGTGGCAGTGCCGGGGCTGCAGCAGGGACAGCCCATGGGCACTGCTGGCACAGCAGCGCTGAGGCCTCAGCCCAGGGCCTGGGGGCTCCAGGCTCCTTGCCCAGGCTCTCTCCACAACACATTGCCCAGGCCAATGCTCAGCAGAGAAAAGCCCCGGCAGCAGCCCCAGGCTGGCCGTGGGCAGGCTGGGGGCAAACAGCACGGCTGGGGCTCTGCAAGGGCCCTGGGGCACACGGCAAGGAGCAGCAGAGCAGGGCCTGATCCATCCCCACTGCGCTGGACACCCCAGGCCAGCGTCCCACAGCCTCCTCATGCACCTGCCAACAACATCCCCCCTCTGCAGCCCTGGCCTCTCCCCCAGCTCACACAGCTGCCACAGCCTTGCAGGCACAGACACGGCAGCACTGCCTCAGGAGCCCCTGTTTGCCCTGCCCAGAGCAGGCCTGAGCACCCCCATGGTGTTGGTGTGGGGAGATGAACCTGAGGGAGCACAAATGCCAGCAGTCCCTGGGGCCAGGAAGGGCTGGGCCACAGCAGGGAAACCACTCAGGTTTGTGGTGGCCTCTGAAGTCAGCCAGAAAGTTTGTTCCCATGAGCTGGGAGTTTGCTGTGCCACTGCAGACGTTGTTGCTCAGAGCCAGAGCTGCCTGGCAGCCACCCCCAAACTGCCCTGACCATTTCCTTTGCTTCACTTTTGCTTTATTTACTCTTTCTAGGACGAATTTCTTTGTAATGCCCACCTCTGTTTCCTACCCTGTAAAGAGCCCATCCCTGGTTGCCCTTTCCTCTCTGGCCCCATTCCCCATTTCAGTTCCTGAGGTGGCACCATGGGAACGTCCCTGGGGGAGCAGGATCATCCTCCAAGTGCTTCAGGAATTGTCTGCAGGCTCCTGCAGTGCCTGGTGCTGCTCCCTTGCCAGAGGCACCCCAGGCCAGGGGGGCACATCTGGGCTGCTGTGTCTGGCTGTGGGGCTCCCTGTTGTGGGCAAGGAGGAGGAGCTGCAGAGGCTCTGCAGGACTGACAGGATGGGCTTTGGGGCTGTGAGGAGAAGCTGAGGGACCTGGGCTGCTGGACCTTCTGAAGAGGAGGCCCAGGGCTCCTCCTGCAACTGCTGCAAGGGTGGTTTCAGAGAATCCCAGACTCAGCAAGGTTGGAAAAGACCTTGGACATCATCAAGTCCAAACTGTGGCCTGACACCACCTTGTCTCTCCTGAGCCTCTTCTTCTCCAGGAGAAATAAACCCAGCTCTCTCAGACTCTCCTCACAGGACTTGTGTTCCAGACCCCTCACCAGCCTTGCTGCCCTTCTCTGGACATGCTCCAGTCCCTCCATGTCCTTCCTGAACTGAGGGCCCAGAACTGGACACAGCACTCAAGGTGCTGCCCAACCAGTGCCGAGCACAGGGGAAGAATCACTGCCCTGCTCCTGCTGGCCACACCATTCCTGATCCAGGCCAGGTGCCATTGGCCTTCTTAGCCACCTGGGCACACTGCTGCCTCATGTCTAGCCTGCTGTCCATCAGTCCCTGCACGTCCCTTTCTGCCTGGGCACTGTCCAGCCACTCTGTCCCCGGCCTGTAGCACTGCAGGGGTTGTTGTGGCCAAAGTGCAGGACCCGGCCCTTGGTCTTGTTCAACCTGACATTGTTGGATTTGGGCCCTGGATCCAGCCTGTCCAGGGCCCTGTGCAGAGCCCTCCTGCCTTCTAGCAGATCCACACTCACACCTGCAGGAGAGATGGCCAAGGGCTGGGCAGGGCTGGCAAGGCCACAGGCACCCAGCCCTTTGTCCCCTGGGCTCTGCCAGCGCCTCTGGAGGCCCCACAGGAGGAACTTTCCTTGCAGGGGCTGCACTTTGGTCCTCCCTGGCCCCTCCCTGAGCACACTGGCAGGGCTTGCAGCTTTAGGACATTTGTCCTAGCTGCCCCTCCCATCCCCCCTGCCCCACAAACAGCCCCCAGCCACCCGGGAGGGACAGGCCCTGCTGTCCCAGGCCTGGGCTCAGGGCTTGGCCTCTCTGCTCCCTCCAGCCAGCCCAGGCCTTGCTCAGCATTGCAGTTCCCTGCTCACAGCCTTGGGCTCCCTGCAATCCTGGCCTCAAGGAGCTGCTCTCACGAGGCCCTGGGCACCCTTTGGCACTCCCTGCCCTCAGTGGGGCCCAGGGATGCTCCAAGGGACTGGGAGTTTTGCTTCTGACTCCTTCAGCAGCTTCTTCAACCGTCTCTCTATACCTGAGGGTCCTGGACTCAGCCCCAAATCCAGTGTTGGGCTGATGAAAATACAGAAAGCCCTCAGGACCTCTTTGTCTTCCTTCAAATATCTTCAAGTCTCCAGGGCATGTGCAGCTGACTGGAGTCTGGAGTCCTGTTGAGGAGGAGATTTCAAAGTGCACCTCCTGATTTTTTCTTTTTTAAACAAGCATTTTTTATTTTCCAGATGAGGGAAGCATGGATAGAAACATTCCCCAAGGGATCTTCATGCTGAATGTCTCCTTAGGATGTTTGGGCCCAGAGAAGAATGAGCCCCTTGCAGGCTGACCGTGTTCGGACAACCTGCTCCTCACCCCAACCTCACCATGTCTGACATTCCCCGCCTGGGACTGACATCCTGTGCCCTGCATCAGAACCTTGTCCCCTGAGCTCTGCAGCTGGCTGTCCCAGCCCATTGCACCAAGTCCCACCTGCTCTCCTCAGGCCTCTGCCTGCACACAGGCCCAGGAGAAGTTTTCCTGTTGGTGAGGAAAGAATGGAAAAGCCTGAGCAGGTTTCCTAAACAACAAAGCCCACTCAGGAACCACATGCTCAGGACAGGCTGCCTGGAATGATGTCACCTTTCTACAAGGGACAGTGTCACCAGAAATGAGCTCTGGAAGCAGAATTCTCTGAGTGTCTCAGCTGAATTCTCTGTCCCTGTCCTGGATCTCTGTTGCTGATGGAAGCTGCTGGTGCCATCCTCAGCTTGAACCCTTCTTTGGAATGCAGACAGAGGTTCCCAGGTGGGTAAAGTAAGCATTGCTCAATGTTGATGCAAAGCTTTTGTGTTCCTGATAGAACCAAGGAGACTCTTGAGACACTGCAAGGCCTTGTTTCACCAAGGGTCCATTGTGACACAGCAGGGGCTCATGGGATCAAGGAGACAATTGTGACAGTACAGAACCTCCTAGAAACAAGTCTCTGTTGTGGCAGTCATGGAATCAAAGTGACATTTGTGACACAGCCAGGCCATGTGGAACCAATGGTCCATTGTTACACTGCAGATTCTAGAAGAACATGGAGACATCACAGAACCTCAAGGAACCAAGAGTCCTTTGTGGCACAGCAGGGCCTCCTTGGAACCCAGGGGACCATTGTGACAAGACAGGGCCTAATGGAACCATGGAGACCATTGTGGCACTAAGGAAACTCATGGAACCACGGTGACCATTGGGATGCTCTGGAACCTCACAGAACCAAGGGTCCATTGTGACATTGTGGTGCTTCCTGGAATCAAACATTGTGAAACTTGGAGGCCTAATGGAACAAGGGTTTCTATTGTGACACTGCAGAACCTCATGGAATCAAGGTACCATGTTTACACTACAGAAGCCCATGGACCCAAGGGGCCATTGTGACACTGTGGAACCAAGGAAACTGTTGTTGACAGTACAAAAACTCATGGAATGAAAAGTCCATGTGACATGATGGAGCCCCATGGACCCAAGGTCCATTGTGACTCTGTAGGGCCTCATGGAATGGAGGGTCCATTGTGACACAGCAGGGCCTCGTGAAACCAAGGGTGCATTGAGGCACAGCCAGGCCTTGCTGGAGCCAAAGAAACCCCTGCTAAAAGCAGGGTAACTCATAGAACCAAGGAGTCCATTGGTACAGGATAAAACCTATGGAACCAAAGGGCCATTGGGACAAAGCGGGCCTCATGGAACTACGGGGACATTCTGACCCATTGGGACTGCATGGAAGGAATTGTCCATTATGACAATGAGGATCCAAGGAGACCATGGAGACTCTTTGGAACTTCATGGATCCAAGGGGCTGTGCTGGTTTGAAAGCAAAACCAGTAAGACTTCAAGTCAGAAATACAATTTAATAGGAGAAAAGGAAAAAAAAAGTAAAATAAAGTAAAAAAAAGTAAAATAAAGTAAAATAAAAGTAAAATAAAACTAAAATAAAATAAATTGCAGAAATACAACCTGACACCCCTGTTGGTTAGGAGTGGTAGCAGTCCAGATGAAGTGGTCTTGTTCAAGCAGTGATCCCATAGAAAGGTCTGGTAGCTCTTGTTCTCTGGAATCCAGTGGGTAAAGGCTACTGTGCTGTTCCACATCCCAGATTATATCCAGGTGGGAATGCTTGCTCCTCCCCCTGGGACAGCATCTCACAGTGGGCTGATATCATTCACCAGTCATGCAGTGGATCTTGATTGCCCATTAAACAGAGATAGCTCTGGAGGGAGTTATCTATGAGGCATGCAGCAAGGCATTGATGCCCATTAACAGGAGATAGTCCGGAGGGAGGGGGCCACCTGGTTTCAACAGCTCATGAAGATGGTGATAGAATACATACTTTGGGCACATCTTACACAGTAACCTAGGACAGGGGCCATTGTGATACTGAAGAACTTCATGGAACCAGGGTCCACTGTGACATAGCAAGGCCTCACTGGAACAAAGGAACCATTGTTGACAGTACAGAAACTCATGGAACCAAGGGCTGTGGTGACACAGCAGGGACACATGGAACCAAGGAGACCAGTGACATTTAGGAACCTCAGGAACCAAGGGTTCATTAGGACACTGCAGAAAACAAGGAGACCATTGTTGACACTATGGAGCTCATGGAACTGAGCAGCCATTGTTACACTCCAAAGTGTCGTTGAACCAAAGAACCATTGTCCAACTACAGAACCTCATGGCACTAAGGCTTCACTGTGACACAGCAGGGTTCCATGAAACCAATTGTCCATTGTGACAAGCAGATCCAAGGAGACCATGGTGACACTAGGGAAGCTCATGGAACCAAGCGGCCATTGTGACACAGCAAGGCCTCGTGGAACCAAGGAGACCATTGTGACATAATGGAATCTCATGGAACCAAGGGTCCATTGTTCCAGTCCAGAACCAAGGAGACCATTTTGATAGTACAGAACCTCATGGAATCAAGGGTCAGTTGTGAAACAGTGGGCTTCATGGAACCAAGAAACCATGTGACACAGCAGGGCCACATGGACCAATGGTCCATAGTGATACTGTGGATCCAAGGAGGCCATGCCGATACTATGGAACTTCATGGAACCAAGGGTCCATTGTGACAATGTGGATCCAAGGAGATCATGGTGACACTACAGAACCTCATGGATCCAAGGAGCCATCCAGACACTGTGGGGTCTCCTTGGAACAAAGGGCATTGTTGATAGTATGGAAGACGCTCATGAAAACTGTGGGACATTGTGGCACTGCAGAGCCCCACAGAACAAAGGAGACCACTGCAATACGGAGGAATTTTATGGAACCAAGCAGCCATTTGCACACTGCAGAACCAAGGAGACCATTGTTGGCAGTACAAAACCTCATGGAACTGAGGGGCCATTGTTATACAGCGAGGCCTGGTGGAACCAAGGGGCCAGCGTGACACATGGGGCCCCATGGAATCAAATATTTCCTTGTTACACAGTGGGGCTGCTTTGTCACCAACTGTCCATCGTGATCTGCAGATGCAAGAGATCGTGGTGACACTATGGCAGTTCATGGAACCAAGGGGCTGTTGGACACACCAAGGCCTTGTGAAGCCAAGGAGAGCATTGTGGCAGTGCAGAACCAAGGAGGCCATTTTGACAGTACAGGCCCTAATTGAATCAACGGTTGAGAAGAATCCAAAGGGTTAAGAGTTTAGCTAAAGGGATAGAAGCAAGAAGCAATGGATATTAATGAAGAGTTTAGAGCAGAAGCAATGGAGGATAGTTAATCATTGCCAGATGAAGCTAGTTTGAGAAGACAATCTATCATTTGCCTGACTTTGCTGTGTTTGTAGAAGTTCTGAGGGGAGGATGGAGTATTGTAAAGATGAAGAAACTGTAGCTGCACCTGGGCCCCAAAACCAGTCAGAACCAGGCAGGAGAGCTTGAACTATGCCCAAGGGGTCAGAGAGCCTGCCAACAAGACCAAGGAAAAGTTTACCTTGAGGAAGACGTTCCTAATTTCATCCTAAGGCACCGCTGACCCATTTCAAAACCCACCGACCCAATTTGAGGAAGGACTGCGCAAGCGTGAAAGGACTTTGAGCTCATTTTATGATGAAGAGGAAGAAGGCAGGGTTAAGTAAAAAGTATGTATAAGCGTGTTGAATGATTACATAAATATGTAAGATTTTGTAGATAAATAAGAGCCAGAGCTCTGTGGTTTTTGCACACATCTTTGGGAGTTACTCCCCGTGTTGCCTGGCACTGAATTAAAACATACCACTTTCTAACTTTAATTAGTTGGAGAGTCTTTGTCCGTGCTTTATTTACTTGATAATGGAACCAAGGTCCATTGTTATACAGCAGGGCCTCATGGAACCAAGGGCCACTGTGACACTGTGGGGGCATAATGGAGTCAAGGACACTGTTGATACTGAAATGCGCTGGATAGAAACTTTTGAACACGCTTTTGAATATTTGAGAGCAGGTATTCTTTATTACAGCATGCTGGTCACTTGGGCAATCCTTCCTCCATTTGAGTCACTGAGCACAAATGAACATCGTTTTGATATCAAACTTTTGAACACGCTTTGAATATTTGAGAGCAGTCACATTACAGTGTGCTGGTCACTGGGGATCCTTCCTCCTTTGAGTGCACTGAGCATCAAATGAACAGCGTTTTGATCACGCACACTGATTATGCATTCAGTAGCTATTCCCACTTCCTTTGAATTTACTTGACATAATTGCACCCCTTCCACCAAGTTCTTATCTGGTTCTTTGTTCTTTGGGTCTGTCTTCAACATCCAGTGTCCTTTTTAGGTGGCTGTTCCTCACCCCACTTTGAGTATGGCAATATTATGTTTTGCAAACCTTCTGTTTTGTCAGCTGAGCTGACATTTTCCTTGCATTTTGAAATGACTGCTGTTTGCCGGAGTTACATCCTTGATCCATTTCCCAAGGCTGTGCTGTTCTGTTCTACAGTCCTTGATAAGAGTCAGTGTTTTTCTGTTCTCCTGTCCTTGTCACAGCGCTCACTCCCCCACCTGAGGTGTGTCTGCACCCCCCAACCTATGGGCTTGGGGTGGGCAAGTGTCCTGAGGAACAGGGATGGGACAGCTGGGCTGGACTGACCCAAGGGATGTTCCATTCCATGTCACACCATGATCAACAATAAACTGGCAGAAGCAGAGGAGGCAAGGGGGTTGGGGATTAATTTTTTTTAGAGACATTTTCCTTTCAAAACATCACCGACACATAAAGAATCCTCTCCTGCCACAAGATAGTTAAATATTTTCTGCTGATAGGAGATTTCCTGTGGATTTGCTTTTCTTCTGTTTGTGGCCTTTGCTTTTTGTTTTTGGTTTGTTTGTGAGGGTTTTTTGTTGTTCTGGCTGGTCTTGCTTTGGTTTTTTTTTTGTTTGTTTGTTGTTTGTTTTTGGTTTTGTTTTTGGTGGGTATTTTTTGTTTGGTTTGGTTTGTTTGTTTTGGTTTTGATTTTGGTTTTGGTTTTTTTGTTTTGTTTTGGTTTTGGTTTGTTTTATTGGGTTTGGGTTTTTCCCATTTGAACTGCCTTTTTTTTCTGATGCATGAGTTTTTTCTCACTCTTCTCGTTGCTTGGTTGGCACCTGATGGCAAGACAAATTGACTCAACTCAGTCATCTTGCCCATAGAAAGAAAAGCACAATTATGCCCAATTGTGTTTTGCAGTCACCGTCAACTGGAGGAGTTGGTCACAGACTCCCTACAATTTGGCAGTACTCACAAAGGAATTGAAAGTGCATTTCATACCATTGTAGAGATAATAGAAATGTCCACACGTGGTCAAGGGCTGATTACTGAGGGATGTCACCAGGCAGTGGCTGCCAAGAGGACTCTGTACCATGGGTGACATTTGACCCTCATTGTTCAGCCAAATTCCCACCCACCCCAGGTTCCATTTCTTCAAACCCAGTCTCTCCAGTCTGGCTCTGAGGAGACCACAGCAGACCGTGTCACAGGCCTGGCTGAAGTCTGGGCACACAACATCCCCTTCTTTTCCCTCCCACAGGGGTTCTGCAATCCCTGCCTTGTCCTGCCATGCCTGGAATGGCTGCAGAGGGATTTGCCACATCCCCTTCCCTGCTGAGCCTGACCAGTCTGGGACTCTCCCAGATCCCCTCCCTGCCCTGTTTGCAGACTGGCTCCATGTCTGCCTTTCCCAGGTTCCCAGGACCCTCTGGGATGGCTCTGCCCTTTCCAAGGGTTTGAGAGAGCTCTCACAGGGACACTGCCCAGCCTTCTCAACAGCCCTGACACCAAAGGCCTTTTCCACATCCCTCAGTTCCAGGTCAGTGCCCAGAACACAGCACAGCCCTGTCCAGGTCCTGGGGGTGGCTCAGAAGGGAGGCAGCTGTGATTTCTCCCCACACACCCCCACCCCAATGGTCTCTCTGGGCAGTCCTTGGCTGTGCTGAGCAGTTTCCCTTGAGCCTCCCTGCCCTGGATGTTTCTCTCTGCAGCCCTAAGCACAGCCCAGTGAAGAATTCAGGTGGTTTCCCAGAGAATTTACTCTCAGAGTGAAGTGGCCTCAAGGCCCTGTTTGTGCCTCTGGAATTGTGCCAGCCCCGAGTGCTGCTGATGGTGTTTGTGCTCACTCTGGTTCATCTCCCCACACACACACAATGCCCTGCTGAAATCTCCTCAGGACAGAGCAAACAGGCACTGCTGGCCTGGTCACTTGGTGTCCCTCCATGCAGGGACAAACAACCTCCTGCAGGTGTGGGCAGAGGCCTGTGCTGGCAGGGTGGTTGCAGGGGCTGGTGTGGGACAATTGCCCTGGGGCACCTTCCCAGGCTGTCCCCAAGAGAGAGCACAGCCCCAAGCCCTGCTCTGCTGCTCCCTCAGGTCCATGCCAGAGCTCTGGCTGTGCCAGACACTGCTGTGTCCCCCTGCACACACCCCCTCTGCCCCTGGGCACTGGGCCTTTGCTTTGGCAGGCATTCCTGGAGCACATTGCTGCCAGCTCCTGCAGGAGAGCAAAAGCCTTCCTGGGCTGCCCTCAGGAGATGCCCTTTGCTGCTGGAGCTGCTGTGCTGGCTCCCAGCTGTGTCCCAGCAGTGCCCATGGCCTGGCCCCTGCCTGTGCTCACAGCACGGACCACGCAGCAGGACAGTGACCAAGCCAGCCACAGCACTGCGGCCTTACAGCCACAGAAGGGCTGGGAAGAGAGGCTGGATTTGGGAAGAGCAGCAGTGGGAAGAGCCAGGGCCATTGTCCCTGGCTGTGCTGCTGTGCTGGGAGTCTCTGCCCTCCACCTCTGCTCACAGGCACTGCCCCTGCAGAGACAGAGAGGGGCTGAGGGAACATCTTGGGCACACAGGGAGAGCAGGAACTTTATTTACATAAATGCACAGAGATCAGGCTCCTTACTGTCTGTGCTTAACACAGGCA